>VZRN01006386.1:590061-623628 GCA_013397935.1 Dasyornis broadbenti | reverse complement strand
TTTTTTTTTTTTTTTTTTTTTTTTTTTTTTTTTTTTTTTTTTTTTTTTTAATTTTTTTATAAAAGGAGAAATGGATTGGAGACAAAAAAACAAACCAGCAAAAACTGAGACCAGCCAAATCTTTGTCAGGGCAGAACTAACCTCATGACCTGAAAGAAGATTAAGGATGAGAATGTGTCCCTAATCAGACCTATGAAGAGAAGAAGAGCCAGGGACAGGCAGAGTGGCTGTGCACCCCATAGTGCAGTGTGAGCCAGCAGCTGCATGCACAGTGCAGGGCTCCAAAGTTCACAACAGACACCTTTGAAGTGATGCTGGAAGTTCTTCATCTCATCTGGCAGTTCTTCATCTTCGACTTTCTTCCAGCACTGTTACTACAGCAAATGACAGCACAGAGAAAAACCAAGTCTGGATTGCACCCTGGCCACCAACCTGCATTCCTCCATCTTGTACAAGCCCAGGACTTGAATTTCCATGACAATGATGAAGTGACAAAGAGCACATCAGCCCCACAAAGGAACAGCAAGTTGTTCTTGTCCCTCATGCCCAGTGCAGAAGTCTTGTTTCCTTTGCTCTGCCTATGACTCACAGAAATTTTCCTCCAGGTATGCAACAGACACCAACAAGCATCACTGGCAGAGAGGAGCTGGCTGGTGACACTCTGTAGGACAATCATTCATACAGATTTCTCCAGGTCAGTTGGATTCATGCACTAATTTAACTGTCTCTGGCTCTCTTAGGTTTGTGGGTTTTTTTTTATTTTCTAATACAAGAAGAGCTATCTTGTCCAAGTAAGTAAAGCATTCAAGGCCTGTGGAGACTTGCAAAGGGAGCTTGACAGTTTCTTGTAAGAGAGCACATATGTGGAAATGCCAGAAGAAGCAGCACAGCACAAGTCAAGGAATGGCAGATGTTATAGATTACCCGTAACAAATTAGAAAGCCAATTTGTCAAAATAGACATAAATTTATTTATGTAGCAAAGCAAGCAAACAGCGCTGGGCGGCTGGGGAGTCTCCGCTCCACCAACGGCACGCACTTATTCATTATTTCGAGAGTCTTTTATAGTCCTTTGCATCCTGTCTTTGTGGCGTGTTGGATGATGCAACATCCTGGTCCTCTTCTTACTGCGGCTGCGCCAGTTGTTGCTAGGTGGTTGCTCTTCTCCCTCTGGTGGTCGTTGGGATGAAGTAAGGGGAGTGGTTGAGTAGTCTTCTTCACTATTGGTCATGACCTCTCTCTTTACGCAGGTGCCAGTTCATTTTTCTTATATAATTTCCTTATTTGGCAATCCCCTATCGGTTATGTTTACTTAAGCGGATATTTGTGGTTTACATTTAGCAAGCTTAGCAAGTTTCCCTTTGCTCAAGGCAGTACCCTTATTTTGTAACAAATTAGTCACAATTATATTTTGTAAAATCACGGTAACCACAAAAGTCCGATTTTGGGTCCTCGCATCTACAGATTTGACCTTCAGGTTTTTCATGGCATGGGCAATAGCTATATTTAGGATTATCGCATCTGCAAATGAATCCTTCATTTTTATAAGCATCCCAAGGCTTGCCTTGATCACACAAATTAAAATATGGAGATCTGTACAGCCTTACCATATTGCTCAAATCACTACCACATTCTTCACAATCCCCCCTTCTAGTTTTGTCCAATTTAGCAATTTGAGTTTTTTCCTGATTCTCTTATAACATTTTGTTAAATCGTTCAAGAGCTACATGTATTCCATTAGCTACATCTTTATCTCCTGTTCCTTCTAATTGTTGATATTCTCTTTTAATCATCATTAAATGGGCTGCTTCTACTCTGCTTTTTAGGTGTGGTTATTTCTCCTTTTAGTACTTCATTTGGTCCCAATGGCTGTGGTTCCTCCTGTAGTATCTCTTTTCTTATTAATATGAATCCACCCCTATCTGTTCCGGGTTCCCAAAATCGTATCCCCCATATTCGCCCAACCATCCACCCTAAATCCTCAGGATCTGTTACGTTAAGATAGATTTTCCAGCAATACCCGCTGTGACCTCCTTGAACTCCTCCACTATACCCATGCTTAGGAGGTATGCACCCAGGAGGGCCCCATCCCAGTGTTAGATGTGGATCCATTTGAGATGGGGTCCAATCAGAGGCCAAGGTCTCACAGCCCCAATAGGCACAATAATATTGATTTGGGAGGTTGCAGTAACTTTTCCCTGGGTTTGCGGCTGGGCATAAGTAATGAGCCTTATATTGTGTTTGCCGTTTGTAAGTATTGCCTCCATCTCCTGGTATCAGAGAACTTAAGTGAGCCTGAAAGCTGGGAGCTCCCGCAGTTATTGTGCTATTTATCACAGTAGAATCCTCCCATCGGCTTAAGGTCCACTTATATGGTCTATGAGCATTTTCTCCTTGCCCTATCGGCAATTTTACCATAATTACCATAATAGTCAAATATAGTTTCAAGAAGAACCATGGTGATGTCCATGGCCCTTGGGAGACATACTTCCTTTTTAGTGGTGGGTCTTTTGGATGGTTGTTTGCTAAACAGCGATGACGCAGGGTATCAAGATTGTACTCAGGGGAACGTTGAACATTTGGGCAGCTCATCAAGCATTTTTCCTGGGATTCTTGTCCCCACAGCCATACTCCTCTGCCTCGCTTGTCTACTCAGTTGCTTCGAGCAACGGGGTGTTCCATCTTCTCGGCAGCAGGGGTATTCTTTGGGGGAGTCATTCCCATGATGCCTGAGCTGTGTCTTTTTATATTGTTCCCAGTTTGTATCTTTTACCTCTGGGGTGTTGCACCGTATTCCTATTAGGGTTTTCCAACAGCTTATTTTTATAATTTCAATTTCGTTCAATGGAGTGGGCTCATTCGAATGGTAACAACAATTTCCCGAATTGATACCTTTTGCAAAACTCCCCCACCACTCACTGGACCCCTGTTCTAAGTGTCCAGTTAGCACTCCTAACCGTAAGGCCTGAAAGGTTAGGTGTCTTTCCTTTTTATAGCACTCCTGGCATACACCTTTAGGTGTCCTGCCACGTGGGCCGTGGATCCACCACTTTTCTTCACACACTTTACACTTACAACACACAAATGGATAACAGTTACAAATAGGGTTTATACAGGGTATAGTTACGCTTTGGTTCATCAATGTCCTTTCTTCAATGTGATTCTTAAGTCTCCTAGTGGACTGGCTACCTCCCACTGTTGGTTGTTTACAGGTCCTTTCTCTCTGCTGGCGTGTGTCCACCCTCGTTCAGCAGTCCTAATAGCCGTCTCTGGGGTAAGCAATACAAGAAAAGGTCCTTCCCAGGATGGAGTTAAAGAGGATTCCTTCCAGGTCTTAATAAACACTTGGTCCCCCGGCTGAATTTTATGAATAGGCATGTCAAGTGGGGCAGTCTGAGTCACCAGTCCTTTTTCCTTCAATTTTTGTTATCTCTGTCTGATTTTTACTATGTACTCTTTAAGGTCCTTATCCTCTATTATCGGATGTCTCAATGAGATACCTTGAGAGTATGGCATGCCATATAACAACTCATAGGGAGAGAGTCCAATATCAGCTCGGGGTTGTGTTCTCATATTTAAAAGAGCTAAAGGGAGGCATCTTACCCAGTTCATCCTTGTCTCTATCATTAATTTAGTAAGTTGTTTCTTTAATTCTCCATTCATTCTTCCTACTTGCCCTGAGCTTTGTGGATGCCAGGGAGTGTGGTATTCCCATTTAAAGCCTAGTTCCTTAGACAGGTCTTAAATAATCTTTGATGCAAAATGTGTCCCTCTGTCAGAATCTATGGTGGTCACTAGCCCATACCTGGGAATTATTTCTTCTAGCAGATATTTTGCTACTGTTTTCGCAGTTGCTCTGGCAGTAGGTAAGGCCTCAACCCAGTGAGTAAAGTGGTCTACTAGTACTAACAGATATATCTTTCTTCCCACTTGGGGCAATTCTGTAAAATCTACTTGTATTTTCTCAAAAGGGCAGCAAGCTAATTCTCGTCCTCCCGGTATTCACTCCCTCTGATGTGCCTTGTTAACTTGTTGGCATGTTAAGCATTGTTGCACTATTTGTGTAGCAACACTATAGATTCCTATACAACCAAAATGGGCCAAAAAGTGATCTACCAATGCTTGTGTTGCCCAGTGAGTGTTTTGATGCAATCTCTTCAGTACTTTTTGGGGTATTGATTTAGGCAACATTTCTCTTCCATCTGGAAGGATCCACATTCCGTCTTTAAATTCGACCCCTATTTCTTTCAATTTTTCCTTTTCTTTGGTGGTAAATACTTTTTGTTCCCTTTGTACAGGCAATTCTGTGTCCTGAGGAGAGTTGTGTTCAGAGAGAGCAAGCAGCGCGGCCTGTTTTGCCTCCTCATCCGCTAAGTTATTTCCTCTGGTGATAAACCCAACACCCTTCTGATGTCCTTTAACATTCACTATTGCTATAGCCTCAGGTTTCCTCAAAACTCTTAAAACCCTCCGTACTAGTTCCTCATGTATTAATCCCTTTCCCTGAGTATTTACTAAGCCCCGTTCTTCCCAAGTCTTCCCAAAGGTGTGCACTACCCCATAAGCATATTTTGAATCGGTATAGATGGTTCCTGCTCTCCTTCCTAATAATTCTAATGCCCGCAACAGGGCATACAGCTCACATGCTTGAGCCGGCCAGGTGTTTTGTAGGGGCCCTGCCTCTACTACTTTCTGAGTTTTCCTGTCAATGATGGCATATCCTGATTTAATTCTCCCTTCTACGACTCTTGAGGAACCATCTATGAACTATTTTCCCCCAGCTTCAAGCTCTTCCTCTTCTAAATCTTATCTTAGCTTGATTCTCTATTAGCTGAATACAATCATGCATTAACTCCCCATTTGGTTCCCCATATAAGAATTGTGCCGGATTTTGGAGGTTTGTTACTTCCCATTTGAGGTTGGGTGAATGTAATAAGATGGCCTCATACGTCAAAATTCTACTGTCAGTGAGCCATTGTTCTGCTTTTTGTTGAAGAATATTCCTTACATTATGGGGGGTATAAACCTTGAGTATGCCTCCAAAGGTCACTTTCTGTGCTTCTTCCACCAGCAGTCCTGTGGCTACTATGGCTTGTAGACAGGTAGGCCACCGTCGGCTAATGGGGTCTAGTAATTTGGAAAAATATGCTACAGGTTTTCTATGTCCTGCCCATTCCTGAGTTAATACCCCATACACTGTTCCTCCTTCCGTGTTTGTGAACAGATAAAATGGTCATTTCAAATCTGGCAAGCTCAGTACTGGGGCATTAACTAAGTCCCTTTTAAGTTCTTCCAACCTCTGCTTGTCTTGATCTGACCATGTTATGGATTTTTCTGTTAATTTTTCATATAAAAATTTTACCTTTAAGGTGTAATTTTTGATCCACTGTCATCAGTATCCCAATAATCCGAGTAATTGTCTCACTTGTCGCTTAGTCTTTGGTACCGGGACTGCCAAAATTCCATCTACTCGTTCTGTGTCTAGCCTCTTTGTACCCCGACTGAGCCAATGTCCTAAATATTTTACCTCAGATTCTACGAATTGCAACTTAGATCTGGACACCTTTAATCCTTTTAGACTTAAAAAGTTCAGTAAATTGATAGTGCTTTTTCAGACCTCTTCCTGGTCTTCCCCTGCTATTAATAGATCATCTACGTATTGTAATAATTTTGTCTGTCCTTCAGGACTAAAGGTCTCCAGGATCTTTTCTAAGGCTTGACCGAACAGGTTGGGAGCTTCAGTGAACCCCTGAGGTAATACAGTCCACCGTAATTGTTGTTTTCTTCCGCTATCTGGGTCTTCCCATTCAAAGGCAAAGGAATCTCTACTACTCACATCCAAGGAACAAGCCAAAAAGGCATCTTTCAAATCTATTACACTATACCACTGATGCGAGGGAGGAATCTGATTTATTAACGTATATGGGTTGGCGACTACAGGGAATCAGGTTATGGTTCTTTTGTTAACTTCTCGTAAATCTTGCACTAATCTATATGTACCATCCGGTTTCTTTACGGGTAGTATGGAGGTATTATCCGGGGACATACAAGGTTCTAATAATTTTTGTTGTATTAATCTCTCTATAGTTGGTTTGAGTCCAATTCGCCCTTCTCTGGATATAGGATATTGCCTTACCCTAATGGCTTCTTCAGGGTCTTTAATAGTGACTTTTAGACGTTCAGTGTTTTACTTCCCTACTGAATTCAGAGTATACCATACTTCTGGATTTATACGCTCTTCATCTTGTTGTGTCATGGGATATAATTTTACATTTAACTTTTGCTCCTTAACCTCCAAACTGATTCCTAAGGCAATAATCAAATCTCATCCGAGTAAATTATATTCAGCTTCTGGAACCAACAAAAAGTTGCCTACCCCATATTTGTTCCCTGTATCCAGTTCTATGTCTTTAACTAAGTTCACTTTGAAAGGTTCTCCCTTAGCACCCACCACTTGAATAGTGTCCTGGGAAATTTTACATTGTTTAGGTAATCTCTGAATAGTGGACTTTTCTGCTCCTGACTCCACTAAGACCACAAATTCTTCTTTTAGGGGGCCCAACTTAATTTTTATCAAGGGCTCTGTTGTTTCTCGGGTCCTCAGTAAATAGAGCCCCTGACGCCCCTAATCTTCTTTAAATATTTCTTCATCCTGCTGTTTCTTTTGGCAATTTCTTTTTAAGTGTCCTTTCTTTCTGCAGTAGAAACACTCGATGTCTCTCACATTCCCTGCTCTTCCAGGGGGTTTTGGAGGAGGCTGATGAGGCCGCTGGGATCCCTTTGCAGGGATCCCGACCCCCTTCTGTCCTTCCATTACTGCAGCTACTAAAATTCGAGCCTGTCTTTTCTGACTCTCCTCATCCCTTCTTACATACACCTTCTGAGCTTCTCTCAACAACTCTCCCAATTCTTTCTCTCGCCAGTCCTCAATCTTCTCCAATTTCCTTCTAATGTCCTCCCACGATTTAGCTACAAATTGAGTCTTTAGGAGGGCTTGGCCCGCTGCACTATCAGGATCTAGCCCGGAATACAATTGCAAACTCTTTCTCAATCTCTCGAGCCAATCTGTTGGGGTTTCATCTTTCTTTTGGTGTTCCCTAAATGCTTTGTTAATATTTTGTCCTCGGGGCACTGACTTTTTAATTCCTTATATAATCATGTCCCTTAATTCAGCCATGTGCATGTGGTGTGCCTCATTTTGATTGTCCCACTGGGGTCTCTGTAGAGGCCATTTGACATCGGCTTGTGGTCCCTGTTGATGTCTCTGGTCCCAGTTTCTCATTCCTGCTCTCTGGATCGTTTCCCTTTCTTCTGCAGTAAATAAAATTCTCAAAATTGACTGGAGTTCATCCCAATTATATATACTTGGGCCTAAAAACTGGTCCAAGCGCTCTTATACTCCCAGAGGATCTTCTAAAAGATTTCCCATTTCTTTTTTAAACTCCTTTACGTCTCCCGAATTCAAGGGCACAGACATAAACCCCACTCCGGCCGGTGCACCTCCCATGGCTATTTCTCTTAACGGGAATAGTTCTGCTGCCTTAGCCCCTTCTTTTGTCTGACTCTGCGTTGTCATCCTACTTTGGGTTGGACTCGGTGCTGAGGGCAAAACCATAGGTTGAGGAGGTTGTACCACAGGCAATCCCTGAGGTGGTAGAGGGTTCGCCGGCTGAGGAACATAAGGGGGAGGTGAGAATGACTCCTCGGGATCCCAAGAGTCTTTTCTCTTTGGATCCTTTCCCTGTTTCTGTTTTAAAGCAAAAATATATGTCCTCGCAGAGGACACTATCCAAAGACTGGCATATTCGCTTTCCTCTAGGCTAAAAGGTTCTTTTTGCTTCACATAAATGTTGAGAGCCTGACATACCCAGTCTTCAAATGACCCAAACATAGGCCAATACAAACCATGATGAATTTGCTTCCCTCCCCAAACTTCTATGCAATAATGTGTCATTAACTCCTTACTTTTTCCTCTTTTTGATGGCCAATCATCCCAGTATTTCAATACGAGTCCCAGTGGACTATCTACCGGTATATCTGGTGGACTGCTTCCCGTCCCAGTCTTCATGGGGTTAGATTTCTTACTATTTTTCTGCCCCAGCTTCCAGAGGTGCCTTTAGTCACACACACCACTCCCCCTTCATTCGTGGCTCACTCCCTTGCGGGCTACGAGAACCGCACTACTAGAGGGTCCACACTCGCTTCAATACGAATATCGTCTCACCCAGGCGCGCTGCCTGGGAAACCTCCCTCACCCAGGTGGCATACCGCTATACTTACCAATAGATCCTGACCCCGGATCTCTTCACCTGGATCTTCGTGCACAAAGTTTTTATGAGGGTGACTACTGCTGCAGCAACCTTGGGAAGCTCAAAATTCTTTGCTTGCCTTGCTCCAAATTGACATTTTCATGTTTCCAGTCGTCGGAACAGGAAATCTCCACTCAAGGACCATCCGAAGATGGTGCGCCTGCCCTGAGGGAGAATCCCAGACCAGGTGGACCTGGATCACGTCGGGGTCACCAGAATTGTTATAGATTACCCGTAACAAATTAGAAAGCCAATTTGTCAAAATAGACATAAATTTATTTATGTAGCAAAGCAAGCAAACAGCGCTGGGCGGCCGGGGAGTCTCCGCTCCACCGACGGCACGCACTTATTCATTATTTCGAGAGTCTTTTATAGTCCTTTGCATCCTGTCTTTGTGGCGTGTTGGATGATGCAACATCCTGGTCCTCTTCTTACTGCGGCTGCGCCAGTTGTTGCTAGGTGGTTGCTCTTCTCCCTCTGGTGGTCGTTGGGATGAAGTAAGGGGAGTGGTTGAGTAGTCTTCTTCACTGTTGGTCATGACCTCTCTCTTTATGCAGGTGCCAGTTCATTTTTCTCATATAATTTCCTTATTTGGCAATCCCCTATCGGTTATGTTTACTGAAGCGGATATTTGTGGTTTACATTTAGCAAGCTTAGCAAGTTTCCCTTTGCTCAAGGCAGTACCCTTATTTTGTAACAAATTAGTCACGATTATATTTTGTAAAATCACGGTAACCACAAAAGTCCGATTTCGGGTCTTCGCATCTACAGATTTGATCTTCAGGTTTTTCATGGCATGGGCAATAGCTATATTTAGGATTATCGCATCTGCAAATGAATCCTTCATTTTTATAAGCATCCCAAGGCTTGCATTGATCACACAAATTAAAATATGGAGATCTGTACAGCCTTACCATATTGCTCAAATCACTACCACATTCTTCACAGCAGATATACAGGAAGTCAAGAGAGCAGCTGTGCCATCCAGAATGGAACACAGATCATTCTGGGAACTGGCAGCAGGTGGAACGGTGAGGACTGCTGGGTGCACACTGGTGCTGAAACAGCAGTGGTGTGACTTTTCCCTCGGTTGCTGAAGCCAACTGAGGTCTGGGTTGGGTTGTGAAAATTACAGTCACACAGTATCATGGGTGCTATGCGGAGACATGGAATCTGTTGTTTCTAATCCTCTGTGTCACCACAAGGCATCCTGGACAGCCATGTCTAGATGCTTGTGAGTGTTGAAGAATGGGAGAGCAACAGAAATATGTCTGGTTTAAAATCAGCTTTGTCCTCCCCTTTCACACAACCTCACTCTGGGTTTTGCCACAGTCCTGTATGCTCTCCACTGTCTCTCCCCATTTAGCCCCTATGAGAAACACCTCTTCTGACAACAGGAGCTGACCAAACTGCCAGCTCTTACATTTGGAATGATTACTTTGGCATCTTCCTGGGAGGGTGGTGTAGCCAAGGCCCAGATCTCCCAGGGGTGGGGACTGCCAGCCATGGAGGCTGCCAAGAAACAGGAAAAGCCATGATCTAGTGTTGGCATCAGCCCAGCTGTGAGTCAGGGGCCATTCTCATGTTGAGGAAACTTCCCTGTCTGACCATCCAGGAGCCACTCTGGAGTCACTCTTGCACCGTCTGAAATGGGACTGAAGCCTCTTCTCAGCTACACCCCTCCCCACCCCCCAGTCAGACCAAGTTTCCTTACCAGCTAAACCTTGGCTATAAATATATTAATAATATAGGATAGTTACTGCATGGCCTTTATTCCTAAAGATGCTCTGGACCTCTGCTTCTTTGTGATCTTCTCATTTGTGTAGCCACAGAAATGTTTGATAGGAGGTGACCTGCAGCTTCCTTGGTTACCAAAGACAGGAACAGCTGAATTTGGCACTTGTGAGCTCTTTCTCTCCAGGGTCTTACATCTCACAAGTACTGAAAGCAGTTAAAGACTAACTCACCTGAACAGATCACGTATTTTTCATATCTTAGAGAACACTAACAGCTGCAAAAGCCAATAAGAAATGGTAAAGCCATTAAGTGAAGCATTCTTTGTATTGTTGGTAGAAAACCCCCACCAAGTAAAAGATGTGCATCATATTTCTGCTACACTTGTATAGAGAAATGGCCTAGGATGCTGTGTCCTAACCAAATGCCAATGCCATGAAGTAGAAAATATGGGAAAACTTGATCTCCTTGCTCTTGTGTCTCTCTCTGCACAAGTACCCTAGGCCTGACAGCCCTCAGCATGGCTATTTCACTCCTAGAGGAGGGCTGATATCATTTTGTTCATTCAAGTCAGAGCAAGAGCACACAAGGAGGCAGAGCTGAGTAACAGAAAAATGCCCTGGAAGGCAACTTGGAAAAAGTAGGTTTATTCTCGGCTCCAGGACAAAACTTGTGGTCGAGCCAGCTCCTTCATCTATAAAGCAGACATCTGTGCTCAAAAAGTCAGGTGCTGGAATTGTACAGGAGCTGCTCTGTGAAAACAGACTGTTCAAAAAGGGACAGTTGTTCTTGGAAATAAGTCATATATACATATATATATATATATGTATGTATTTTTATGTATACCTAGCTATATTTATTTGTCTATATAAATATGTATTTATATACATATATATTTATGTACATATATATATATCTGTCTGTATTTGTTTATATATGTGCATGTATGCACACAGGCGTGTACACATATTCACATGCAGAAATAAATTGATTCTGTGCTGGACCAGATTCTCAGCTTGTGCTATTCTCCTTCTCATTTCTCCTTCTCCTTCTCTTTCTCCTTCTCCTCCTTTTCCTCCTTCTTTAATGAAATGGAGTGAAAAGGCTTGAAACTGTGAAATGAGTGCCAGGAGGCAGAACAGAAGGACTCTATCCGTGTAAGGATTTAAATAACCCAGCTTTCAGGGGCAAGGCTCAGAAGTTTTGAATGCAGAGGGCTGGTAGATTGCCCTGCCTCTAAAAGCAATTCTCAGGCTGCTCTTCCAGTGGGTTCCTCCAGCTGACATTAAAAACATTGCTGTATTAAAGGTTGCCAAATTATGGGGAGATAAATGGTGAGCTATGCAATTTATATGTATTTATATTTTCTTCTGCCCTGCATAAGAGAAGCTTTGGATAGGCTCACATCAGTGACAGAAGGAAGGTCAGAGTCCTTGACATCAAGTCATTTGCTCTTCCTCTGATCAAAAAAACATTTCCATATGGGAACAACCTGCAACATGCCCAGGTGAGACATCTTCCTCCCCCTCAGCCTCTGAGAAATTCTCTGCACAATTGGACTCAGATATGCCACAGCAGTTTCAGCACAGAACTCCACCAGTGCCGATGGAAGATGAGTGCTTAAAACCTGTGCTTAGGTCTTGGAGAAGCCTTTGAAGTAGTTACCCGTCTTTTAATCAATACTAAGACCCTTTGAAAGACCTAGAAACAACAAAGGCAAAACAGAAAACTTCATCCAGTCACTAAAATCAAAGTGTGTAACAATAAAAGAAGAGAGCAATGCCAGATGAACATACCGAGCTGTAAACAGCAGCATTGCACATTAAAGTGTGTCTGCCGAAACAAAGAAAACCACACAGTGCATGGAGCAGTCTCCCAGTCTTGGCATGCCCAAGATCAGTGTGTTTGTGTTAGAGACATTTCAATGGCAGAGAAGCCAGTAGAGGGGTTAAAGAATCAAACATGTCATCACCAGCTCTTATTCCAGAGCCCAAGGGAGGAGGATGGCTCTGGGCTGTATGCCAGGACCCCATCACACAGCTACATTATCCAAAGTTCTAGTTCGAGATGACTGGAAAGATTTAGACCAGGCAACAACCCCCAAGAACATGTCTTTCTGTCAAAGATGGAAAAACCTTGTGAGAACTGTGTGGTTTTGACAAAAAAAAACACACGGTGAAAATGTTTTACACTTCATTTTGGAATATTTTATTGCATCTGCTATTATTTCCCGATTTTGTTTTTAATGTTCTGACATCATGGGAGAAAATATGGATTCAATATTATTATGGGAAGATGCCATGGTTGAAAATCTTTATTTCTGTGACTCCATTTAATAGGGCAATGGATTTTTCACAATACATGCTGGAACAGGGTCCAGAGTGACTGTGGGATTGCCATCCCTGCAGATACTCAACCCTCAGCTGAACATGGCCCTGAGAAAACCCATGTAATTGGACCTGCTCAGAGCAGGGAGTCAGACTTGAGCTTCCCTGAGCCAACCTACATTATTCTGTATTCCGTGATGTAAAGGATGGGAAGAGTCTTGCTGTGACACAGGGGAATGAAAGCCTAAGGAAGACTTTTTTCCCCATTTCACTCTCTTCTCCACAGAAAATCATGAAGTGCAAACCATTACATTTCAAAAAACCTAAAAATATTCCACAGCACTGCCTCCTCTGGCAGAAGGGTGGTGGGGTCATTTAATCTTCCTTTTAACACAATTTTTTTCTTTTCAGTTTAACATCAAACAGCTCCAGTTTGAAGTGGGACCTGAAGGATTTGCCCTCCTTGGACCTGGCCTACTCTTGCAGCAGTGTGACGAGGAAATCCAGCCTGGATCTTCACAGTGCTGGGTGGAAGGCACACAGCAGGGACTGAAAACAGCACCAGCTTCCTTTCCTCTGTGTTTCCCAGCTGCTTTTTCCACAGAGGCAAATAGGACTCTTTGCCTTTGCAAACGGATCACCACAAGTTCCCTTTCTTTCATGTTAGAGGCAATTAGTGGATATTTATAGTGCACCCCACATGGAGGGACTACTTTGGATCTAAGTGCTTTGGCCCAGTCCAAAGAGAGATTCGTGACTGTGGGTGCCCCTGCTGCCATTCTTTAACTTCAGATTTAGCAACCCTCAAACAGTTTCTATTTTCTCTTTACTCAATGCTTCAATGCATTGACCTTGGCACTCCCACCTCTCCAAGGCCCCAGTGCTGGTGGCCTGGGAGCAGAGGTGCTCCCAGGGCTTGGAGCAGAGGGTGGAAGTAGCTGCTTGCACTGGCACTGCCCTCTGACAGCTGCCAGACCCTCCTCTCTCGTACGCACCCATCTTGTGGAGGGCCCTGCATGAAATGTGCATGGAATATCATGATGCAGTGCCATGTTTTGGCTATCCCTTGCAGATGCCCTTCCCGAAGGCACTGATTTCAACAGACTCCAGTCTAGAAGTAGTCTTCTCTCTCTCTCTCTTAATAACAATCTGTAGTCTATGCTGCAAACAGTCCTTACTGTGTTCTGCTACATGCAAAGAAAATTAAGCAGCACACAAACCTTTGCAGTTCCAGCATCCTAAATAACGTTACACAGCCACTCTCAAATGCTCAGCATTTGTCACTCAGGCTGCTTAGAGGGACTTCACATTAACAATATATTATAGTTAAATATTATGTGGTTAGAAAATCAAATTTCCTCCATACGAGAGACATAAGCACTGTAGAAAAAAGCAGATTATGACACTGCAATCAACCACTCTTGTGGGGTGGGGGAGAGTACAATAAAGTTCACACAGGCAGCACTAAATCTGTTACCTGCTAAATCCTGGGTACTTGATTTTTACAGCAGCAAACATTTTCCTTTAGTGCTATTTCCTGTTATGCATTTTATTGAGCCACAATTTATCCTGGGCAAAAATCCCTACAGATCCCATCCCCTGTGGTTATTTCCCCTAGGACACATTGGAAATGGCTGGAAAGCATATGCCTGTTTTGAACTATGATTTAAAACTTCCACTTTAATTGTAGCAGGGCACAAACCAGATGGGCAGGTTGAATCAGATGTGGACACAGGTTCCACACAGTGAATGACAAATACTGAGGAGCCAAACGCTGGACCTCAAATCCTGCAAGGGAACCTGTGAAGTTCTTGGGACACTACTAAGTAACCAGTCACTGTTTCACCTGCACCCCAGTTTTTACTGCACCTCTCACTTGTTAAGGCCAAGCAATGGCTTTCTGCTGCAGATCTCTGCACTAATCTGCTTAGTTGAATTTTAAAAACCTTCAGATTCAATTAGCAGTGACAGTTGAGACTGCAGATGTTAAAGCAAATGTTCTGCTGATTTTAATGTGTGCCTGACACTAGGTGCCTTTGTGAGGGTGGTGAGATCTGTTCCCTTCCTCCTTTGCCTGACCCTGGTGCAGGCTTGTACTCGATTTAAATTTGGCAGAGCCATCATGAGAGGAGGACGAGGCCCAGGAAACAGCTGCCACCACCCGACTTCTCCTTGGAAATCACCAAGTTTCCATGGCCCTGTCCTCTTAGCCCTGTTTAAAACTATCACAGTGACTTCCCATGGGGAAAAGGCTATCTCAGTGAGATTTAGGAGGAAAGTTTAGTTCTTGATATTAGCTACTCTCAACTTCTCCAGTAATCACAGAGCCTTTCTCTTTTTCCTTTTCATTCACTTTGACCCTGCTCCAAAACTACTCCTGCCTCTTGATGTGTATTTCAGTGCTTCCAATTCTGCTTTCTTTTCATTATCTGCCCAAACATGTACCAGCCCACTTGCACAACCACAGGAGCTCCTTTTCAAGAGAACTTTGGCCCCCAAGAAAAATTAAAACCCCAGTTGCTTATTCAGCCTGTTCAATATTGGGAAACTGTTCACTTCCTCATTTTCACATGGTGCAAGTAATTTAAGTTTGACAACTGCATGGTCTTTTTGCTGCAAAACCGAGTTTGCATTTGTAAAAGCTGCATGAACTGGATGCTTCTTAACAGCTGATAGTATTTCAAAATCGCATTAGAGCTTGGGAATGCACCATTAGAGCTTGAGGATGCACCATTAAAGCTTGGGGATGCACCCTGGCCTCCTCCTTATTTTAGCTTGGCCCTCCACTTCTTATTTTGATATGAGTTGCTTACATTGGGCACTTCTGACATTTGAGAGAACACAGTGGTGTCTTTTGGAACCTTCCTTTTCCTAAGGCTGTTGGGAGCAGATCCATCGCAGCCAAAATTTCAGCTATTTCTTGAACCAGCCCTGCTCTGACAGCACAAAATGATGGCTGTGTATTACCAGTAGTTACAAGTAGCGTTTCACAGAGCATTTGCCCCACTTTGCAGTGTGAGTAGATGTGAAGCAGATCTGATCCCTGCTGGTAGCAGGCTGGGCAACTCAACCACCTCTGTAGGTTATTCTAATGGTCACCCTCAGAACTGCTGTTCTAGAAAGAAGAAAGCAAGTCTGAGAGGAATGATGCTTATCTCAGCAGGATGCCTCTTGGTTTTCTTCAATGCTTTTTTCTTTCCCGTCTCAGAAAGCGATATGGTATTAAGTTTCCTTTGTGTGCGAGTTCAGAGAATGATGGCAGTGATTTGAGTCTCTCTTTTACTAGTTGCTAACGCAAACATCATTTTGGGTTCGGTTAATTAAATGGAATTACTCTAAAATCAGCATTTACCTTAAAAGCACTAAAAACTTCATTCTGAATAAGTGATAGCAATAAACAATGAAAAAGCCTAACATATATTTTCCTTAGGAATACACAGTGTTGGCCTCTGAGCACTTATGATGAACTTTGCCTTTCAAATTGCTTCAGGAAATGCTTTCCACTCAGCTGCAGGACTCATCTCTCTTTATTCTCCCATTGCTTCTGTGCAGAGCATTGCAGCTAATTGATGTTTCACTTCCCTGGCTGTTAAGAAAATGAAACAATTTCCATTGCTATTTTTGTTTTTAACTGAGGCCCCTACAAGTTAAAAATACATTTCACATAGGCCAATGAAGTTTAGCTGGAAAATGACTAAAAAATAGAAGTTGGCAAGAATATAAGTTTGCATTAAAAGTCCAACATAGTGCATTGAAAAAGGCAAGAGTAAGATTTTGTGAGCTGCTGTGAGCAATCTGGTGAAACAGCACAGACACTGTAGGACATTTTGGTGTCAGCTGAATCTGCTTTGCTGCTTTCCCGCTTTTGTGAACCAATTGCACTTTCTTCACCCCACAGATTGTGGGCTGCTGCTGTGGCCACAGACCCCATGTTGTGTTAGGCGGAATGCAGGTGTCTTGTCCTGAAGAGATTTATTGGCTGCACTGAGCCAAGACCTTGTAATTGGGGATCTGATTCAAAAAGCAGACAGGTGTTGGTCTAGCTTTGCCTTCAGCAAAATCCTGCTGGCTGCAACACAATTTGAAAATCCTTTTCAGTGTTAATGCTTGTGAGCTGGATATCTGACTGCTTTGAAGAATGCTTAGTCATACTCAAATCTCGCATTTGGATTCTGCTTGTGTTGGTCTGGGGTGTTGCTCTGTTCCTCAGACACAGAGTGGACAATATCTCCCAGGTTTTTAAAGGATTTTGCTCCCTGCAGACACACACAGGATGAATAGACACAGGTTCCTGTTAAAAATCATGAGCAGCCAGGCCCTTACAGTGCAGTAGGGCTGGCGGGGTCTAGTGTTTACATCCCAAAAGGGTTTTATAACATGAAGTTAATTGTGTCTGATGTATCAACTCCTCTGTTCTGTAGAGCTCATAATGAGAGTCTGGCAAACAATTCCTTCTGAATAATTTGTTGCATGAATTCAACCCCTTTCCCAGCTGACAGTAGCCATGAATAGTGTGCAATTCCTTCAATATATTCAATGCTGCCTGAATTAATGGAAATTTGTTGTTCCCAACTTGCCCTTCTTGGCTGGGAGGTCAGGTATAAAAACAGCACTGCCAGTTCCTGGCTACTTCAGCAACCTTTCCCTTTCTTTGGTGGGGAAGGGCAGCCTGTCTGAGCTGGCCACACTTAGTCCAGTTTGAGCTGCTCTCCCAGGCAAAGGGGACCAGGATTTCTGTGGGAACTGATGCCTGCTGCTTGCCTTTGGGGCAATAAGAAGCACAAGCAAGGAGCAGTCTCAGTATCTGGGCAGCAAGGATCCTGGCAGAGCACACACGTTCCAGCTGCACTGCCCCCAAGTTCAGCTGCATCCACACTCTCTTAAAATCAGCCTAAAATCACAGCCTCAAACCTCGTGTCATCCAATTCAGCACATGAGCATTACTTTGCTCTTAGGGTAGAAAGAGATCTGGGATTTACTTGCCAGAACTGCAAAGTCAGCCCCAGAATGGCAGACAAATGGTGGTTCTTTTTTTTTTTAGACTATGAAAGCTGATATCCAAAATACATTAATAGTGAGTCCTGCTGAAACAGAACAGGTGGGTATTTTTATCTCTCTCAGTCCACTTTCCTAAGGTCAGTCTTGGATTATAGTTAAGAATTGGATAGTTCTTCTTTGCCCTGGTTTGCTTTCCTTTGGGAGGGGTGGGGGGTGGGGTGCTGTGTGGAGTTGTGGTTGGTTCTTATTATTTTTTGTTAGTTTGTTTTTAGTTTCTTTTTAACTGATCACACTCCAAATAAAACACTGTTGGAGCAGAGATGTGACTTTGTGAAACATTTGATGAGAGAAGATTGACAGAAATATTTCCTGATCCCATCAAACCTGACAAAGAGGGCCTGGAGGAATCAGCTGTTCAATAGAACTGATCTTAGTGGTAGAGAAGACACCGCTATTGAAAGCAATTGCTAAATAAAGGGGCAGCTTCTTGTGGAACAGCCTGGCACCGTGTCTTGTTTGAACAATTACACGGTGTTACTACGTAAACAGCTCAAATGCCCTAGCTTGTCGTGTTCTGGTACCTTCCAAACCATTGCATAAAGACGTAATTAACCTTAGTGATCCACCATTATTCAAACACCAACCTTTTATTTTCCTAGAGATTTCCTAGTTCTGTTTTACCCCATGGCTGTGTGGTTAAGGGCAATCTTTGGGGAAATGCACTCAGCTGCTTTTGACAGGAAGAGAGGCCACATTCTTTCAGGGCAAATGGGGCGTTAAAACTCCTCACAGGCCAGTGGAAACAGAATTTCAATTGTTTTGAAACAGGTAGTTTCAAAAGCAAAGACAGAAAAGAACCAAGATGATTTTTCACCTGCTGCCCCCAGGAGTGATAATTCAGTTTGTCACTGTGACTTCGGGTGGAGAACAAAAAAACATTAATTCTTTTCACCTGAGTGATCTTTACAAAATGTGCCCATTGAAGGTGCGAGAATGCCTGAAGGGATGTGATGCTGTTTGCTGTGCAGCATTCATGACTGGCGATTTTATTTCTTTTTTCTGCAACGAGTTCATTCCACCTGGTGTGTGAATCTCTCAGCAACATTCATCTTCCAGCTCACCCAGCTCCCTGTGATGCACAGCTGGTAATCTGGTTTCTAAAAAAGCATCAAAGTCCCCAATGAGACTTTAAAACAACTAAGAAGGGTGAATCATCTCTTTAATTTAGGCCATCATACTACCTGAACCAATAACTCCTATAGCTCAGAGGGAATCCAGGGCTGCCTATTCCCTCATCCTTCTCTTCTGTGTTTCAAACTGCAGGAAGAGACTCACTTGACATGACTCCCACGCTGCTCTGCTCATTTCAAACCTGACCACCCTGCAAACATTTCTCATCACAATTACTTAATGCTCACTTTTTCCTCATAAAACATCATATTAACCCAATTTCTTCACAAAAGAAAAATTATCATCCTTGCAGACCTGTGAGGTGCTAACTAGGAGCCATGGCTGGGTGTTTGCAGCAGACATGCTTCTCCTGTGTGAAAAGTCTTAGGACAGAGAAGAGAAGAGATGAAAAATTTCAGCTGGACGGAACCTACAATGATCATTTACTCCATCTGCCTCAGTACTTCAAGGCTGACCAAACGTGAAGTTACAACTGGAAATGATAAAAAACTCCTTCCCATGAAAGTAGTGCCATTCTGGGATGCTTTCTCAAAATAAAAAAAAAAAAANCCAAAACAACAACAACAAAAAAACCCCCAAAACCCAGAAAACAAAAAACCCAACAAACCCAAAACCACCCATCTATAGAGATGTTCTTGTGTCCGTGTGCCATTTCCAAGAGGTTTAGCTGGCTGATCAAGAGAAGTTCTTTCCCGTCACAGAACTTACCTGTGCAATCACTGCCCATGATAAGGAATGGCTGAAAACACCATTTCATGGAGATAAAGATCCATCAGCCTCTTTCATCTTGTTGGAAGAGAGTTTCCCACTGGACAAATTTCAGGGCCCTTCCCCAGCACTGCTCCTGGAAGATCCCTGACATAGGGATAGAGATACAGCAGTTGTCACAAGCAGGAGCAGTGGAGGAGAAGAAAGAAAACATTGGCGTCCTATTTATGGATTCCATGCCGAAGTCCTTCAGACCCCAGAACATGAATGCCCTCTAAAAAACCCTGAAATTTTGTTTTAACATTAGTTACAGCCTTTCTGAACATGTTCTACTTGGGCAGCATCCTGCTACAAAATTACCTAGACCAACCCCGGTCTCTGAGGCAAGGTCCATCTCTGCTGTATCTGGATAGCACCAAACACAAAGTGAATTTTTAGCCCCCAACTATGCATCTTTGGCACAATTGTAATAATAGTCAAGAAAGAATATTATTCAGGGATATATTCAGGGGGAGAAGTAATATCTGTGTTGGGATCCATAGACTTTTCTCCAGGCTTTCTAAATCTGCAGGAATTGCTGAAAGCCCCTTAGCTACAGCTACATGCCTGCCTGATGCAGGATGACTGCACAGAAAGTCCTTTTTATTGGGGCTTGCAATCTAAAGTTCATCTCCATCTCCCTGCTCTTGACTGGGCAGAAGGGGAACAGCTTTCCTGTGCAAGACTTCATTAAGATTGAAGAATTGTTGCTGCATGCAGAGATATTTTATGCAGCAGGGCTTGGCTATGACTGATGCTTCATATTAAAACTGATTAGTGTTCACAACAGAGCAGATGTGGAGGTTCAGAGCAAAACTCTGATTCCTCCGCCTGTGTTAGTTCTGCGCTTTTAACTGTGATCCCAAAAAACTTTTCCCTTCTCTAGAGAGAAGGTCCATGGAACTGCCTATCCCAGCAGCACAAGGCTCCTGGGGCACCGTGCTGTGGGCAGTGGGAGAGCGATGGCAAGTGTGGGGCAAACTCTGTCTTCAGGGTGCCTAGGGCTCACCCAGGCCACCCAGCACATGCCACAGCAGGACACTGTGCTGCAGAAGGGCCCTGCCATCAGCAGGGCTGCCCTGCACGGTGGGAGGCAGAAGATGAGAACAGAGCTGAAATACAGTGCTAACTTAAAAAGAGGATCTCAAGGAAGAGTTGAAAGTTAAGCCCAGTATGAGCCCATTTTCCAAGGCCGCTCCACTTCCTGAGGCTCACCATATTAGATGGAACTACTTCCCTTGGTTCTTGGCAAATTAATTTCTGAAAAAAATTAAGTGAAAGAAAAACATTTCTCCACGTGATTTCAAGCATGGTATATTGCAGGGCAAAGCTGGAGCCTTTTCTGCAGAGAGCTCTTGGGGACACTCCTGCCAGAACTCTCACTGCAACATCGTGTTGAAGATAGTCCTGCTCAGTGCAGGGGCTGGACTGAAAGGCATTTAAAATGTCCCTGCTAACTCAAATCTTCTGTGATTCTGCGGTCCCAGGGTCTCAAGTCCCATTCTGTTAGGAAAGCCAGGGAGGAAGGAAGAAAAGCCAGTTCCATCTCTACCTGTGAACAGAGAGATTGCTCCAGGAAAGCTCATTATCACCCGAGAAACCTTTAAGCTCATCAGAAGTTTTTATTAATACCACCAAATTATTTTTTTACCATGGCAAAAGCCAGCACTTGAAGTCTTTGCTCAGCTATGTCAGCTTGGAGAGGCACCTACATCTGGCAAACAAAGCTCATGATTTCTTTATATTATTCAGGCAGGTTTTTCAACTCTGTAATATTCTTCTGTTTAAGCTTCTGGAAGGCATTTGGCCCCTGAGGCCCAAAATTCAAACGGGCTGGGTGTCTGCTGACAGAGCTGGGGGCGATGCTGCAGCCTGTAAGGCTTCGGTGGGAGAGTGGGTTTAGGACAAAGCACAAAGACCATGTGCTAAAAGGATTCCAACCTGACTGTGTTTAACCCACTGCTATTTTGTGGTGTTATCAATGCTGATAACAACTTCAGATGAACAGGAACCTACCAGGAACTACATGTAATTAGATACACCTAAGTATAAGAAAAGTATAATAGAGTACATAATGAAAAGGATGGGCCACTTGGTTAACCTACACAGTAAGTACATCTCATTTAACAAAGTGCATTTTAATTAGCGATGGACAGACAATAGCACCACGCAGGAAATGCTAATGCTGCAATGCTTAATTTAATTACGAAGTTGAAAGAGAAAAACAATATTTCAGCATCGTTTCTAGAGGATCAATTCCCCCTCCCGCACAAATTCTTTCCACTGCCTTAAAGGCATGGATGGGCAAAAGTTATGCTGTGGTTTTACCAACTAAACAATGTAATGGGGTGTGGAATATGGGATACATCACTCCCAGAGAAGAATATAAATTATTGCTGCTGTTATATTAAACAGATTAATCAAAGGGCCACATACAGCTTTATTTACAGGAAAGAAGGAAGGTGGAGGAACTGGGTGAAGGGCAGCTGCAGCTTGCTTAAAATCTCAATTGCATGGAAATGTGCTGTTTTCTCTGGATCCAGTCTGTGTGTGGTTTTGATCAAAAAACAATTTCAGAAGGGGGAAAAAAAATATCCTATTTTCCAGGTCTCTGTGTTGGTGAGTGACACAGCACTAGGAAGGGTAAAGGGGGATTGATGGGATGTGGTGGTGAAGAGGGACATTGCCATCTCTGGCTGTGCCAGGGGCAGTGTAGAGCACCAGCTGTGCCAAGGACCCCGGCCCTGAGAGGTGCCAGGCCCAAACCTGTACTTCTTTAAAGGCTGCTGGAAAGCTGGATAAAATCCAGAAAAGGACATTAAAACTTGACCAGCAGCTGGAGATGATACTTTGCGAGGAAAAAGAGCTTGTTCTGCTCCAGTTATTGAGGAGCAAGAAGTGAGTCATGCATGAGCCTTCAGAAGATGCAAATGGTGAAAGGCTTTTTCACTGAATGGGGAAAGAAAAACCTAATGTTTCTGTTCAGGATTGGACCTGGGCCTTGCTTTACCAGAGAGCAGATTCCTGAGACCTCTGCAAAGGAAATGAGTGAGGCAGGTGTATTTGGCTGGCCAAGTGCTGTGGGGACAGCAAGTCCCACTTGTGGTGCCCCATGCCCTCCCCATGCCCTCCCCCTGCCCCAGCCAGGAGGAGAAGCAGAACTGAAGACCCACTTGGAGTATGAATGGAGGATAAGGAAATTCCCTCTGATGCATCCCAATTCATGTCTATCTCATCCCTGCACTGCTCCATGAGGGCCAGACCTACTCAGCTGAGTTAAGGTCTGAGGGGTGACCACTTGGTACTGCATGCACCCAGCAAACCTGGCTTTGGAAGACGAGGGGCAGCATCTGGCTGCGAACGACTCAGAAGTGGCTCCTTGATTTTTTAATACCACTTCTAAATCTCTGTGCACTGCACTGCTTCATCTCCCCCAAAGTGGGACAAGGTAAGGCTGAGCCTTCAAAACCTAAGTAGCTTTAAATGACAGTCCCAGGCCACTGCTCTTGTTTTAAACCCATTATGTAATGCTTACATACCTTGACAGAAAGCACATTATAAATTTGGATAAATACAACAACACCATGTTCCTCTGCTCTGCAAGGTATCCTTGAAAAGATTATGTTCTTAAGCCCTTCTCTCTGAAGAAGACTGCCACCTTTTCCTTTTTTGCACCATAACAATGTTTTGCTGCCTGTAAACACCAGGCAGCTCCAAAGGATCTGCTAAAAAGAGCAAGTCCATTCCCAGGAATCTTGAATGTACCTGCACAGGAAAATATATAAGGGTCCAGAAAAAAAGAAAACTAGATGTCAGCTTAGTTGGCAGCTATGAATATACAAAGAAGGAAAATCTATTGTAGTCTTTGCAGTGGCGTTCAATATTTTAAGTTAAATGTCCATCAATTAACTGGAGAAGAGAGGTCTAAGAACATTTCCCTGAAGCGACTATAAATATAATTTGCTGTAATTATGAAGCCCTTTCTGTTGCCATAGTGACTTAAAATGGCTTTAGTCTACCTGAGAATTTGGTTAATAGATTTTGACCTTAGCTCACTGTCATGGTTTAACCCCAGCCAGCAGCCAAGCCCCAGGCAGCCTCTCATGCGCTCTCCCACCAGTAGGACTGGGAGAGAATCAGAAGAGTAAAAGCTGGAAAAATCATGAGTTGAGATAAAGACATTTTAATAGGGAAAGCTGTGCACACAAGGAAAGCAAAACAAGAAATGGGCAGGCAGAGGTTCAGCCATCTCCAGGAGAGCAGGGCCCCATCACACACAACAGTGACTTGGGAAGACAAACACCATCACTCCAAATGTGCCCCCGCTTTATGCACTGATGTCATATGGAAAGTCTCTCTGGTCAATTTGAGGTCACCTGTCCTGGCTGTGTCTCTTCCCAGCTTCCCATGAACCCCCAGCCCCCTCACCAGCAAGGCCAGTATGAAAAGCAAAAAAGACCTTGGCTCTGTGCAAGCCCTGCTCAGAAAATCCAAAAACATCTCTGTGTTATCAGCCCTGGGTTCAGCACAAATCCAAAACACAGCCCCATACCAGCCACTGTGAAGAAAGTTAACTCCACTCCAGCCAAAACCAGCGCATTTACATACCAAATTTCAAGGAGCTGATAGATTATCATAGTTTGTTGTTTTTTGGGGTTTTTTTTTGGTTATTCAAAGGTAGATAAAGACCCCATCTCTGTTTGGTGCTCTGTGTGAGGGTAAAAGGCCACTCCAAACACAGAGAGCCTGGCATCTTTTTGCACTGTTTGTCCTCCTATGAAACTAATCCCTCTTTCCTTGAAATGTTCTGGGGGCTAGGCAAGGAAGGTAGCAAGGCATTAATGATTTTACTGAGAATGCAGGCAGAATACCCATAGCCACTGTACACACTGTTGTGTAACGATGACCTAGATGACAACTTGTGGGCTAAGCTTTTGTCAATGCACTGTTTTGATTTAATAGGGCACAATCTGTTTAGCTGGAGCATTTGGCTCCTAGGTATACGAGCTAGGGAAATATCTGAATGTTAACTTCCATGCTCCTGTCTACTTTCTAAACGTGTCTGAATGCTCAAATACATGCTTGAAGTTGCCTTTATTCCAGATGGCATCTCATTGGAAACAGTCATGCCCAATGTGTGCAAATGGGCTATGATGTGCAGGAATGTTTACGAGGCAGCCATAGGTCATCCAGCTCCTCCGGCTGCTGCGGAGGGTCCAGCACTTTCTCCCAACCAAAGGGAGAAGCTCAGCTTCTCACTCCTCAGCTCCAGTGAGGCTGAGGACACCACAGCCACAGTCAGCGAACCACTGGCGGTGGCCTGATGCAGTCACATCCAGGTCACTGTGTGTCGCAGGGAACTGCACGTCACGGCAATGGGCAGGGAGCTGCCTCCCCAGCAATGCATCCCAAACCTATCTCAGCAGATTTCCACTGCCAGGGTGCATTTTATACAGGATAAGAACAAGTCATATGAAGGCAGGTGAGCACAAAAAGCCCACCTCGTGCTGCAGGCACCAGGACCGTGCCTCGTGCGTGCGACCATGAGGCTGACAGACTGGAGCTACCTTGCTTGGGGGACATGACAAAGACTATTAAGTTCCATGTGCTGAAGTTTAGGGCAGCTCCTGGGGGACCAAAAGATGTGGGAAGCAAATGCAATGGGCTTTCCATAGAATACATATTCCCACAGAATATGCATTCCCAGTCGCTCCAGGAGCATTTGAAAAATATCTGCTCTGAAAGCCCCTGAGCCCTGAGCATAGCCTACCCTATGCATGGATGCCCCCTGTGCATTGTAATTATTCCTTTGACAGGAGTAATACATCAGGCCATTTAAGAAGGCAGTTATAGATTCCCCTGCATGCTTTGAAATTAAGTGTCAGGTAACCTAGGTTCACACATTTTTTCCGTTCTTAGGAAGAACTACAGGAAAGGCATAATAAGAGTGATTAGCCCCAGGTATAATACCTGATATTTCCATGTCTTATCCAGGGTCAGATTTCATCAGATCATTATGGTCTGACCTTGGCACATTCCAAGATTTTTCCCCCTATTATTGTTATCACCTTCTCTGCTCTTTAAAGAAATTCTCCATCCACTTTAGCAAACTATTCCACTAGTTGGACATATTTTAAGAGCTGTGTGGCCAGGGGGTTTTTTCCAAAGTGCTCAGGTATCTGCTAGAAGTGTTCCAGAAATATAGCTGTCAACATGGAAAAATGCTAGCAGCAAAATGCTCAGATGAAAATTTAAGATGTACAGAGGGGAAGATATTAAATTTCTGATGCCCTGACAGAGGTCAGGGAATCAGAAAAGTCAGTCTCTCAGCCTGCTCAGTCTCCCTCTCCTGGAAATGCTATTTAGAGAGAAATATTACCAGCTCATCTCATCTTGGATTTGCTTTGTTCCCCTCCTCCTGGCTCCCCAACATTTTTCTCTGTTTTGCAGGCTCACCATTGACTGGAACTATTTTTCTGTGCATGGGGATGAAGGTACTGACTTTTTTAGTTTTCCCAGTGGACTATCTCCAGGAAGGGCAAGGAGCTGAAACTGTAATTTAACTGAACTCCATCTCTGATTTGGAAAATCCAGCAGCCTTTATTGCCACATCCATTCTCCTTTATGTTTCAAGCCTGGATTTTACAATGGTAAATATGGGTCCCAGTTCCTTTGGTTTTGGCATAGGAAATAGTGTACCAGTAACAAGTTAATGTTATCACCTACATATATATATATATAAATAAATATATATATATTAAAAATTCTGATATTAATTAGTAATTTGGGTGCTTGCAGCATTGACGACGAAGCAAAACCTAACAGTCTTGCAAATCACACCTAAATTTTGTAGTCCTCTACCAATCACACATTTGACAGAAGGCAAAGCTCATATGAAGTGGTAAGAACCAGGAAGGCCCCTGAGTCTGTGTCGTGGTTTAGCCAAACAGAAAACAATTTTCCACCTACAGGAAATGCACAGGGGAATGTGATCCTCTCAGACCTGCACACACTGCGAATGCAGGAGTCACTGGGACTCAGCACGCAGGTAAGGGACCTTGGTGGGATGGAAGAGAGAAGAAAGTGGAGTGATGAGTAGATAATAAGTGTTGTAGCTCCCCAGAAACCCTCAGGTTCCTGCTCAGACCTCCTAAGAACATGTCCCAGAGCTCTCTTACCCTGTGCAGACGCATATGGAACAGCAGAGTCACAAAAGGCCTGATCTGGGTCTCAAAACTTTGCTTACATAACATTCTTCCAGCGCAGGATCTTGCTTTCCCCTTGCCTCCCTCATTTTCTAGTGTCCTGTGTGAGATTCACTACCCCAAACACATGGGGCCCAGCTCAACTCTGAAGAGCTGTCGGAGCACAATTAACAATTAAAGTGAATCAATTAGAGCAATGCCTCTGATTTCAAACCAGCTTCAGACTTAATTCTCATTGATTTTAGTTTTGCCGGTTGATGGCAGAGAGGCAGTGGGATAGAAGCATTGGTGGTGAGATGAAATCAGTGTCCATCAAATAGACAGAGCCATAATAAATGACCAATTAAGATCAGCAAGCTAAAAATGGATGTGATTAACCAGAGGCAGTGCAAATGGGAGCTGTGAAATTGGAGTCACAATAGCAGGGCAAGGAGTTATTAATGAGATGTGGCAGCAATCAGAATGGCCGTACTGTATTAAAGTACTCTGTCTCTCATGGGTTGTGTTAGCTGACCTGTCAGTGGCAAATTGAAAAAAGAAAAGCAAAACAAACAATCAAGCTTCATTTTAGAGGCTGGGGATTATAACAGATGTGGTGTAAACACAGTTGCTTCAGATGTGACCCTGGTCCAAGCTGTTGTTGTGACATCTAAGTCTGTCTCTATCAGCCCGTGGAGGGCTGGCACTGGAGCCATCGTGTCCTTATAAAAGGCTCAGATTTCACTATCCCTGTGAGATTATTTTCTAAGGCAAACTCTGTTCAACCTGTTTTATGGCTTGTTCTGGTATCTGGTTCATTTTAACAGAAACTACCATGAGTGCATCTCTGTGTGAGAGCACCAAAGAAGGGAACAAAAGTAGCGCCAATGGGAGAGCTTTCCTGGTGGAGACACCAGCCCCTTCCCACTGGTTTCCTACCTTGTAGCCATTGATAGATAACCCCTGGATGTTTCCCAAATCCAGCAGCAGCGTGCCATCCAGCAGCCCCTCCATTGCAAACCCACGGAGCAAAGCAATGAATGGCAGCCAGGCATCCTTTTCCAGCTGCACTCACAAACATCCCTGTTAATCTCTTCTTGGCAGATGGGAGAGGGAGTGAATTCAACATGGCAAATGTTCAGCTTTTTAACACAAGGAGTTTCGCTTTCTCTACTATTTTAAGACTTCTGCAGACAAAGGCAGGTCTGCTCTGCTGGGGACAGCCAAGGATGGCTGTTAATTAGCCCTGTGAGGAAGAGCAGTTTTCTTTTATGCCCAGATTGGGATAATGTAATCTATTACAAGCAAAAAAAAGGGTACATTGAATAATCAAGGTAAGAAACTACTGAAGAGTGGGAAGGTCTCACACAAGCAGAGCAAGAGTTGCACCAAGTCCAGATCTGACTGATGAGAAAATGTTTAAGCAATTAAAAAAACCACCAATGCAGTTTCTGCCTTTTTTTCTTTTCCTAATAGCAGATAATGGACTGAGTGCCTTACAATCATGAAGAACATTCAAGAGCCATTGCATTACAGGGATACAGAGAAGGCCCTTGCTGTGGAAAGAAAGTAGAGACATTTTTAATCTTGTCAGCCATGGGATTACTGGGCTGTGCATCTCCCATCAGGTCTTACTCATGCTGATGGGCAAGTGCAGCAGCAGGAATAATCCAGCCTGACTCCCACCAGCAGCTGCGCCAGTCAGCTCCCTGAGCCACATTTTCAGGCAAGGAGAAACGTGGAGGCAAGGAGTCACAGTGCTCGGCCAGGATAAGGGCTCTTGAGAAGACAGAGGAAAGGAAGCACCAGGTGGAGGAGCAGAAATCCTTCTGAAAGGCTGGTTTGTAGGGAGATAAGGAGAGAGACAAATCACAGGGAAGGATGGGCCAGTGAGGGTGCAAACTCTGTCACAGGAAGATGCAAGAGAAAAATGTCTCAAATTGTAACCCAGACCTCAGTCTTCAGTAGATTGGCAGTGACTTTACAGATGCACTTTCAGGTGGACAAGATGTCAAACTCCCACACCTCTCAGCACCTGCCAAGACTAGTGCTTGACTAGGGTATTGGTACTCAGTCTTGAATTTTTGATGTCAGATTTCAGGAGGATTTAATATTACCAGCTTAGTTGTCAGATAAAACTAAATCCTAAAAGAAAATCTTCCTGCTGTCTTAAAATGTGCACTGTGTATTTTTCTGGATAATTTTCATTACATGAAAAGGTTACTCTGCCTCCCTGTAAAAGCAGGTGACAGGGATTTGTTGTGTTTTGTGATTATTAATAGCCATAACACGTTGTCACACAGCACTGTGAACAGTCACGGAACATAACAAATGGAAAAACAATGTAAATGGTGGCACTTTACATAAAAAAGCAGTTATAGTCTAACTATAGTCTGGTTTCAGTAGCAGAGAGCAGGCCAGCTCAGAGGGGTCTTTTATAATTTCTTTCTTTGATGTGACATAGGTTTACAACTTAAGGAATTCACGCTGTGTTTCTAGTCCCTTTCAAAAGGTTTTTAAACACAAGGCAAACTGAAGGCGAACTCAGTTACCTTTACTGCTTTTTTTGTACAATGGCTTTGCAAAGTGCTTCAAACTGGCTCAGTGCTGGAGATAATCAGCTTGGGGTTCTGGTTCTCTGGGCATGAGAAAGGGTAGAGAAATTCCAGCAAATTTTCATATTTCCTGCCCATTACATGAAGATGGAGAAACACAAATGAGCCAATATCCTAGAAAAAGCTGCAGTGCACAGAAAGATCTTGCAGGCTCACTGTTACTAAATTTGCCATGTCAATAGATGTGAAAGCCATTATGACATGACTTATTGCTGCAAATCTTACAGATAGAAAGCATGGATAAGGTTCCTTCAGACCAGATCATCAAGTTCAGAAGGTTTTCCTATTTAGTAAGATCAGTTAGTGCTGTTTTGACAGGAATATGTTGTGGCTTGAAGGTGTGGTACTTAGGAACACTGTATTTGCCAAAGAAAGGAAATGTTACAAGAAAAATTAAACTTACTACAAAATTGCCTTTTCAAAACTCTCTTTTACATGAATACCCTAGAAATTGTATTTTTATGCTGTTTCAGTCAGGAATATAAAGCAAGACAAAGATTAGCCAGTTTTCCACAAATAAGAAATGGGTTTGGACTGTCTTGCAGTATATGCTGAAGGACAGAAGTCTGATACCCCTCTGAAATCTCCAGTTATCTGAACACTAAATCTTGATGTATTTATAAAACTCCCTCCGTCTTGGGAGCTGCCAACATCTGCCTCGTGTCTTCTGCCCACAAGCGAGTCACAGTGATCTTGGGGTTCTTCATGCACAGGTCATGTTTTGTCCTTTCACCTCATTCCTGGGTTAAAGCCACATTTTCTCAGCCACTTTCCAGACCAGCTTTTCTAATTATTTGGGTGGTTTTTGTTTTTTGGTTTTTGTTTGTTTGGTTTGGTTTTGTGGATTTTTTGTTGGTTTTTTTTTTGTTTTTTTTTTTGAGGGGGCAGATTGCTTTTCATTTTTTTCAAGAAAAGAATCTCCNGTTGGTTTTTTTTTTGTTTTTTTTTTGAGGGGGCAGATTGCTTTTCATTTTTTTCAAGAAAAGAATCTCCTAGTGTGTGTAACTTTGGCTTGGCCACTGGGGGAGCATTACTCTCACCATGCAGATTTACATTTCCGCCTGCCTTATTCGTGTGACAGAAATATTCAGCCATGTTCCAGAGCTTCTCTGACAGCATTTTGCAATCAATGGTGCACTCCAAGGATGTCCTTCAGCTGCTGCACAGGGACTTTGCGGGGCTGAAGCTGACGGTAACTCTGCTGAATAACAGATAAATATGGGGTTTTTTTCAGCTTTTTGGCTTGTTTCAGCAACTTGGGGGAGCATAATGCAAACATGACTGCAAGACCACTTGTCTGAAGATGATTCCTTTCAGTGCATGTGCTGCTAAGCTCCTGAGAAATAAACTGATGTTTGATGTTCCTTTCCCTTCTCAGACATGGAGACTGTTTTGGAGAGGAGATCAAGTTGCTCTGACGGGCTTGATTGAGATGTGTGTCCTTTAATTCCCCCCATTTACTGGGTTGCCATCTGCAGGCCACAGATTCTGTCCTTGGTACAAAATATTACATGCTTGAGTGCCCTCAGGACAGAGTGGGTGTGCCAGGAGTGCTCTTGCAGAACACTTGGCATGTTTTCAAAACTGTGGCCTGCTGGTGAGACCTGGCAAACCCCTCCCTGCTCTGCCAAAGAAATCACAGTGCTGGGAAAGGAGAAAAGAAGGGCTTGGTGGTCTCTCTAAGCAGCTTTACCTAGAATACTGAGTGTGTACATAGTGCTGCATGGAAGTTGATGAGAAAGTGTCTCACTCCAAACACCATCGATCCTGCCCTCATCCCATGGGAAATCACGAGTGCAGGTCTGGGAGCTTGACACTTGCACATGTTGCACCTGCTGGGAAATGCTGCATAGGCAGAAACAGACCCTGAACTGATTTCACTGGGGCTTGCAGTGACAGAGCAAGGAGCAAAATTCCACATATTGCGAGCTGAAGGAAAAGCTCTCCAGGCAAAGCAGACCAGGGGAAAGGAGAGAAGCCGAAAGGGCCTGGGGCTGTGGTGGAGGCACTGTTAGCTCCAGTGAACCACAACTGAAGAGGGAAGAGAGGACTACACAGATACCCTGGGTACAAATCCTCTCCAGCATGCCCCACGGAAACTCTCATGCTTCACAAAGGCACACACACCTTGCTATGATCTCCTGTTGCTTGTGAACCCCACTGCTTAGCCCAGGGTCCCTTGCAAACCTTTCCTCCTCCCACTTTGCACCTCCTCACCCTATGAGACAGATATCTCTCCACCTCAGACCTTGTCATACATCCCAGATTTTCTCCTCCCTTTCCCAGCAGCTTCCTTCCCTTTTTTTCTTAGACCTCCCCCACAGCTGTCTTGGAACACCAGCCTCAGGGTCTGGTGTCAGCACCCTTTACCGTCACCATTGCTGCCAATGAGATTTGCCTTTGTCTGTGGTTTGGGGCTTTTTCTCATCTTGCATGGGGACAATTCAGTTCTCAGAGGACCCTGCACTACTTTAGTAACACAACCTGTTACTCATGAGGCACAAAATCTGGGGGAGTTGTGCCATTGTTTAGGAGAGAAGATTCTCTCACAGGGGGTCTTATGTATTTGTCTCACTCTCAGAAAAGGTGAAGATTTGCAAGTAGGTCAAAAACTGAATTTTAACTTTGCTGTGGCCACAGATAAAAAATGGTTAAACCAGTTAATTTCCACCAGCACCCTTCTATGGCAAGCAGTTTTCACTGCTGGTGTTTATAATTAGAGAACATGCAGATGGCACTGCCACCTCCCCGTGTACACGATGGTGAGGGACCCTGTCAGGACATGGAGCTGGGCTCCTGTTTAACACTTGCTTCCAAACGCTGTGGGACTGTAAAAGAGCCATCCCTTCAAAGGTGGCAGACACCACGTCAGGATCATGAGCAGACAGGGCAAACATGGAGTCAATGCCTTCACTGCAACCTCTTTGCAAGGTACAGGCACAGAGCTCCCCAGACCTGGGATACATTCCTATACCCCCATTCTCCTCTTTTCCCCATCAGATGGAGACTGCATCTGTATGGCAAAACACCAGCAATGCTGTCAGCCAAGAGAAGAGTTGCTAGGCAAATCTGAGCAGTGGGAGGATTTTCATATCCTGCAGCCACCTGAACTGCTGCGTGCAACTCTCCTCCAGCTCTCTCCCCTCAGGATTCTCAACCCCTCTTCTCCACCCTTGTGATCCCCCTTTCCATGCCTTTTCTGTTTCAAGGGCAAGCCCCTCTTTAACTCCCCCTTAAGCTTGTTCCTCACCCTTGCCCATGGGACAATCCACACGTGCAGCCAGCGAGCAGGAGCAGCAGCTTTCAGTGCGCCAAGAAAACACCTGCTTTCTCTGGATCAGCCCAGGCAACCGCAGATCTCTGTGACACTGAGGTGATGAAAACTGGGGGTAAGCTCCCTGAGAGAGACCCAAATGTGAGACACAAAGCTCACAAGTGGAGGCCTTCCCTGGTCTGGTGGTGCCCCATGTGCTCAGCAGGCTGAGGACACAAAAAAGGCACTGGCAGGGGAATAAAGCCCCTCTGCCGGGAGGTCACCTAATACTGCAGAAGAAAGGCACCCTACATTAAAACTGCTTGATTTCTGGCCTGGGGACAGAAAGCAAAAGGTGACCCAGAGCAATTAAAACCCAGCCACTGCAGAACAGCTGAGCAGGGATCACATCCTGTCAATCCCTGCTTGTTTTTCAGTTTATCAGCAAGAACCTAACTGAAGAGAGAGCTTGGGAAATCATGAAAGAGCAGCAGCAGGAGCTTACTTGTAGGATGCCAGCCAAAAAAGAAGAAAATTTGTAGGAGGAGTTCAAAGGATGGAAATGGACTTGTTTGTTTCAGGCATAGTCTGGAAAATAATTCCAGGGTTCAGGGTTATGAGAGGGATCTGCAGAGCAGAATAACCTGCTTGGCTCTGAATGGGCAGGTTTAAAAGGACACCCCCCTAAATGAAGAGAAGACTGAAAGAATAATGTACATTTGCTTTGTGTTACACTAAAACATTCCATTTCCCCATCCATTTTTGTGTTCAGGAGACTTTTTTTTTCCCCCACAGCATCCAAAATGCCACTTGGAAACCACAGTTTCCGAAGTTTTTGAGGAACTTTCAACCGTTTACAAGACTCACCTGGATGAGGCCCCAGACTGATGGTGCTGATACCAGAGCTGAGAGCAATGAGATGTGGGACTGGCTGGAACAACTCCCTTACTACATCATTCTGCAAACTGGGAACAGAAACAGGAGAGAGAGAAGGGGGAAGATTCCTATACTCCTTTAGACCAGCCATGCTAGAAGAAATTGTTTGCCCAGCAATCATCCTACTTTGTGAGTGTAGACACTGGCTACAATCCCTATATCCAGGTAGTTTACAGCGCCAGAGAGGAGAATAAAACACAATAGAGCCATCCACAGTAATTTGTGTTTTGCTAGATCTGAGATTGTGTTTAGCTCTGTGGCGGGGGGGGGGGGG
>VZRN01006386.1:575440-590044 GCA_013397935.1 Dasyornis broadbenti | reverse complement strand
GGGGAGCGCGCAAAGAAAGAAAAAGCCCAAACAGCTTTAATAATAGATTTTGGGGGACTTTGAATTGTCAGAGCCATTTTCTAGTGACAGTTTGTCTGAATCATACTTGGCGCTGGTAATATACCACATCTCCTGTCATTCTTTTAATTACTTTATAGCCTTTTAAAAGAACATTTTAAAAAATTAATTAAGAACACCTCTGATTTCAGACCAAGCATGAGAAAACAAAATATCCCTGCTGTTTCATTTTAAGTGGCAGGTTGTGCTGGTGCTGCAGATAAGCTCTCTGAAAAATCCGACATGCCAACACCAGAACAACCCTGAAAGATAACTTAATTTTTTATCTATTTAAGGTCTTGGGAAGTGAAACATTTTTGAATTTAAGGAGACAAAGGACCTCAGTTAACTAATTATGTTACCAGAAGTCTTCACTAAATGGATTGGTTCCACTCTTTGCCGATTAAAGCTTGAAAAGAAACTAAGGTTAGTCTAGAGCTGGTTGTAGCCTGTGGTAGAAATCACTTGCAAATTTCTTTTGTGCAAATCCAGAGGATATGAACTCTTTGAAAGACAGCAGAAAACCAGCATTTTAGGAGTCATATTAGAGTTGAACAAGATGTTTTAACAATTTATTTGATGGATTTTGATCTCTGCCCAACAGAAATGTGCCTAACAGCCATATTCATGCAGTTTATTCGGGTGCAGATTTTGGGGTCAGTGGCACAGTGCTGCCTGTTCTACAGCACAGCTGTGTTGCTTGGCTAGAATTTGTCAGCACCATCCTGGAGGGGTGGGTGTGAGAGGGAATTGGAAAATGCATTGAAAATCACCGTGCATAGATGGACAAGCAAACATGGTTGTTTGCTGCAAATGCAGTCTTGCACACCCAGAAGGTGTGTGTGTGCCACGTGTGTGATGGGAGGTGCCAAAGGGCACCTTTAGGGTCTCCAACAGCGACATCTGAACCGCTGGCCCTGCCTTACTCCATCTCACACGTGGGTCCAGCAACAGGAGCAGTTGCACCAAAGGGGAAGAGGAGAAACCCGGAGGGGAATCTCACAGGTTCAGTGGATTAATGAGGCACCTTTGACTCTCTTTACAGCAGGTTTACCCAACATCAGTGGTGGCAGGAGTGTCTCTGCTGTCCTTGTGACACCTCAGGGGGATGAGACAGCCCGGTACAGAGCAGTGGGCACTACCCAGGCTCTGGGAGTCCTGTGTCTGCTCCTGGTTCTGGTGCCCACTCCAGCCCAGAAGGCGTTCATTTACCCACACTGGATCACACAAAAACAGAACAGAGTTGCCTTCTTCTACAGCTCCTTCAGCTCTGACAGCCTCATTGCCATTGTGCAGGGGCACAGTGTGAAAAAAGGGTGGCAGGAGGCTGCTCTGAGCTGCAAGACATTTTCAGAATGAAAAATCTCAATGTCTCCTAGGCTACCTCCAGCATCTGGTGAGGATCACCTGCCCACCAAGAACACTCCTTGGTCAAAGGCTCCTGTGCGTTGGCTCTTTGGGCTGAACAAATCGAACCAGGCTGCACAAACCTGTTTCAAACTACATGGGGTTTGTGCAGATGCTAAAAGTACACCCTTCCAGTGCAGTCTTTGGTGCCCAGTTGCAACGCTGGGTTTGCCAGCACAGCGCTGGTGACTCGGAGCAGCTACTGCCTCCTCACGGCTCCTGGGAGCTCACCCACAGGCACAGGAGAGAGGAAGTGAGCAGGACTCCTCCAGCCTTGGCATCCTGGCTGACAGCAGGATAGGTCAGAGCTGCATGAGGGCAGAGAGATGGTGTGGGAATTGTTTCCCTCTCCTTTCTGTAAAAAATAAAAATAATAATAATAATAATCATAATGAGTAAGACCTGGAGCTCAGGCTCACCAGTGCTCTCCACGAAGCACAGGGCTGGGACACATCACCCAGTGCATATAGCACATAATCTGTCATCCTTCCCACAAGGGTGACAACTCTGCCTCAAGGTTCTTCTTTTGCTTTTCTCACCATAGCATTGATTAAATCTGTTAGATTTAACAAACCCTGGCCTATGATATCAGGAATGCTTTTCTCCCAAAGGAGAAAGCCAAAGGGCTGGGTTAAATTTAGGTCTGCCCTCAACTGTTCTGAGCACCAAACTCAGCACTGTGAATATTCTATCACTGATGATAGCTTAAAGGAAAACAACTGCAGATCAAATCAATGGAAACTGTTTTTCAAATAGCCTTTTAACAGAGGTAACAGATTAGCTGACCGAAAAGGAACAGGTCTCTCCCCTCCTCACTCATCTCATGTGTGGAACATACTAAGGCTCTCAACAGCCAAAATACATTCCGTTCCTGACCAAAAGCTGCTCAGCAGTTGGGGAGGAGAGAAAAAGAGAAAGGAAGGTATCACTTTTCCCTTTTCTGAAGATGAGAATCCACCTGACTTCTATACCCAACCCATTCCCTGCCGTTTGCACTGCAAAGACCCATGGAGCAGCCAGGCAGCTCCATCCCGACAACAGCTAGCCAGTCTCCCGAAATTAGTTGGAATAATTGCCTGTGCTATATGAGAACATGTTTGATGGGAATATGTAGTCAGAGTGCTTTCATGGAAAAGGCTGCCCTCCACTCAAAGCAGCATATTCTTAACGTGGTTTGTCGTGGGATACATGAAGCCTTTCTTTCTTGAGTTACTTTTGATGCTGACTCTGCTTTAAGTGAGGGGTTGGACCACAGACCCTCACAAATCCTGTCCTGTATAAAGTCTAGAATCAAAGTGCTTATGTTTTCAACACTGTATTTTCGGTGCTGCTGAACCTTTCCTTCAAAATTTCTCTATATTGCAGGTGGAAATTAAAAGCATTTAAGTTATCTTGCTCAACCCACAATCTTTTCTTCTTTCCCAGCTCCCTTCCCACCCCAGTGCCATTGTTTCATCTTACCAGAAGTTGGTGACATTCACTTATAATGACCTCAGTTTAGGGGTTTCAGAATCGTCTGTGAAAAAATTAAATCCATCATTTTGGTCAGCTTTGAACAGACATGAGTGAGTGAGGGTGATTCACTGCCCTGCTGAGGCACTGTTTTAGGCACATGTTAGCCCCTGCAGATGTAGTCCTCTTTGCCCTGAATAGCTATTCTGAGGGCAAAATTAATGAGTCTTAATAGTCTTCAGATGCCCAAAACTCCAGTTAAACCAGTCTGCTTCTTTAGGCACACTCCTTCAGTCAAAGCTGCCATTGAAGAGATCTCCTGTCCAGCCACTTGTCTTTTCAAACCTGGAAGTTGTACCTCCAGCACTGACAGAAAAAGGAAAGCAGATCCCATCAGTGCTGGTACTGAGGGTCCCTGGTTAGGCTTGGTGTTGATGGCTATGTGGAGCAGGATTTCCTAGGCATTTCTCGGGCCCAGCTCTTCATGGCTCATGAATAATAAACCTACAGGTCTCTTCATTTCTTAGTTTTGTGGTGGCACAGCTCACACAGCCCTCATGTATGGTCATCAAAAGTTCATCACCAGTATCACTCATAGCCGCCATCACAGTGCAACGATTTATTAATCTCTAGCTGACAGGAAACAGCAAAGAAAAGAAACAGAATTACTTCAGCTGTTTTCCTGCTTTATTCAGCAGATATTTGAGGAGACACACAAATAACTCTAGCCTTGCCACTGAGTCAAAACCCAGTCACGGTGTCATTTGAGAACTCTACCTGTTCTGCTGTTGGCCATGCAGGGTTTGTGAAATAAATCTGCACAAGTTTAGCTGATATCACTGCAGCAACACTCTCAGCCAGCTGGGAGGAAATGGGGCAATAATTTACAGAAAGAGCTGAATATTTCTGTTCAAAAGCATCTATGCCATGCTTGTGGCTGCTGCAGTCTTACCTGAAGGCTTGATTGTCTGATGCAGTTTGGAGTCATGTCAGTTAACTATAAAGTTTAACTAATTGCTATTTATAGAGAGCGCTTGAAGGTCTGTCACTGGAAATGTTAATAAAAGCTCAAGATAGAGTCATCCAGACATCCTGCATGTCTTTTCTGCTGGGTTTTTTGGGTGTTTTTTGTTCGGTTTTTATTGGGTGGGCTGTTGCTCTGTGTAAGCGTTCCACTGCATGACCTTGGCTCTCTTAATAAACAAAGTTAAAGCACACAAATGAGAGGATCTTCAAAATCTACCAGGAGGATTGATCCCAGAAGCTGTTGGAGATGTCCTGGTTGTCATAAAGCTTCCAGAAACATATTTAATTTTTTTCCCCCCTCTTCTATGATTGGATCTGAGCCCTGCTGTCTTTCTACATGCCCAGCATGCCATCAGAGCTGCAGTGACGTGTGTCTGCCTCCTTTGTCCTCAGCACAATAACTGATGTACACAACCTTGACTTTAGTCAAGCTGCCCTTTAGTGGAGTCACTCTGCCCTGCCAAAGAACATGGAGCCAAGCACTGAGCTGGAGGTGGAGATATCTCCTGCAAAGAGCAAAGTCACCTGAGCAGGGAGCAACATCTGTTTGGGAGCCTGTGTTACCTGGGACAAGGGTAAACCCCGTAGGAATGGGGATTTTAGCTGGCATGGCATGGGAGATCTGGGAGCCATCCACACACCCCAGGGAATGATGTCCATAGAAATTAGAGGGAAAGCAGAAAATAACTGGCTGTTATAGCTGTTGTCACACAGGTCCCTGCACTAGTCCCCCTACTGAGGATTCCTGAGACAAGTAGGATGGGATGGGGTTTTCCAGTCATGGAAAACATCTCTACTGTTTCAATGCCAAGGGCAAAACTACAGGCTGGGTAGGGAGCCCTTTTCCATCACAGCCTGTTCTGTCCTAGCAAACATTGTATAAAAAGTTTACATGTCCTCTGACGACTGTTCCCATAATAGCACATCTATACATCATTGCAGGCTCTGGGATTTCATGCAAATCCTTTTTGGATTGAAACACAGAGACAGTAAATGAATCATGGATACAATTTAGAGATGCTGGTTTTGGCTATATGTGTTGTTCTGCCTTGCAGTCAGAGAAAAACTTGCCCATTGCCATTTGGATAGACAGGGATAAAGCCAGAGTGGAAGATGGGGAGACAGGTCACTGTACGGGCAGTCTGGAGATACGGAGGGAGGAAACGATGCCTCTGTCTTCTGACTGTGGCAAAGTCTCTCTCACTGCGTGAAGTCTTAAGTCTGATGAAACTGGAGCTCAGCAGACAGTGCTCTCACCCATCTTAATGCAGATTTATTTACCATCGATTGGCCATTCAGAGCTGCTCTGGTTTCAGGTGGATGTCACTTCATTGAGCACTCATGGATGTCAGATTGATTTAGCTGCACTGCTCATTAATAAATTTCTTTGCAGCAGAAGTTCAAGTACCTGACAGAGCCTTTAGAGAATCCTCTGTGGACACTGGAATGATGGCAGCAGTCAGACTGCAAGGTGAGGATCACTGACTGGCAGAGAGCTGAGCATCCCCTGTGAGTCACTGCTGTGTGCTGAAATGCCAGGGATTTCGGTATGGCAGCAGGAAAGGCCAGCCTGCATGTGAGTCACCAATCCTGGGACTGGATTTACAATGCCACCTCACAGGAGCCAGTACCACAAACTCCACTGCAAGGCCAGGAAAAGCTTTTTCCCACAGTGAGTTTTACATCCAAGTTTCACAAAGCTGTGCTTGCTGTCCTTTAGCAGAGCAATACTTAGTACAAGGAATGAAGAAGCAGACATCTACGTGGCAAAAAATAGGTGGAAATAGCCCTACCTGAATATTTTTCTGTCTGGCTACTTTCCACTCTTTCTCAGACTTTGGCTGTTCCTTCACCACTTTTGATCTTTTCTCAGCCTTTTCTACTTGCCCAAGGCTCCTGGTGGATCTCTTAATAGTTTTGTACCAGGACTAATCAGAAAGTCTACTTGCTACAAAAAATATGATCTAATGGGGAAGAATTAAAAATTACCCTATGGTTTTACGAGAACTTATTACATTAGGGAAAAAAAAAAAAAAAAAAGCAAGCAAACAAAAAAATTCATAAAACATTAACAACTATGAAGAATGTGGCATCTCCCTCCCCAGCACTTCTCATTCCAAGAAATATGAATCAGTATTCATCTAGCATAGGAACTGCTGTGAAGAAAGTATGGGCTTAATTTACTTGTTTGTTGAAAAATTGTTTTGCTCATTCCCCTCTCAATTTAATTTGTGCCATATGGATGTTGTGTATGTATATATGCCATCATCCACTTGAATCTGAGTGGCAAGGTCGAGGATTCCTTGGCCTGCCGGCCACATCTCCCATTTCAGACACAGGCAGCCTCTCACACCCCTGAAAACTGGCGCTGTGGCTGCGTGTCCGTGACAGAGCCAGGCAGGATCACACCTGGTGCGCTGCTCCCAAGGGGCTGAATTCAACACAACATCCCACTCTGTCTCCGAGAGCCTCTTTGAGGCTGACTTTCTGTCTTGTTTTTCCTAATCCCCCTGACTCCCGAGTCCCAAACTGAAACACCCATCAGATCTCTGAAAAGCTTATACAAAATGGAGCCGCTTACTGGACAAACACTGCTCTGAGAGGTTTCATCCCACATGGCTTTTTCTTCTGTCTTTTCAACAAGCCTTCTCTGGGTGCTTTGTTAGTTTTCTTATGCAGGCAGGATTTCCATTTTATTAGCTGGGAAATTGCTGCTTCAGCCACAATTTCTGCAATGATGAATAACACAACAAGAACAACAAGCCAACAAGCCCTTGCATTTATAGCAGTACGTTAGAAAAATCCTTTTTAAAATAAGTTTCTTTTTTTTTTTTTTTTCTTTTTGCAAGATTGAAGAAAGTATTTCACAAGAGAGGAAAATCCCTTCAAAATCTCCTTGTTGTTGGACACGTAATCTACTTGGTAAGGCATTTAAAAATCAACACATATAAGGCATGTGTCAGCCTCCAAAAATAAATAAATACCTAATTAGATGCTTTTGCACTTGCTTTTGCAGCAGTGGCAATGCACCTTCCTCAGGCACTCCTGTGCAGGACAGCTGAGTAGGGAAGGAGCATAATACCCCAAGCTTGTGAAACAGCTTCAATCTGATATATACATCAATATGTAGGATGTATAGACAAATCACTGTGCAACAGCTATGGAAAAAAATCAACTTCCCTCCCTTCTTTTTGACAATCATACAGACTGGTTTGCATCGAGGATTAGCATCAGTTATAAAACACATCCATCCACAAGTGAGTTTGAGATATTTTTCTTCTTCATTTAAAAAAAGCTGTAGGGACCATTTAGACCTTTTGCATTTTCTTTTGGTAGGTTTGTTATTTTTCCCTTTTTGCTGATTTAAACTCCTCATTTCAATAGGCTGCACTGGCCAGAGGGAAAGGAGTGGTGGTGTTATGGTAGAGCTTGCTGGAAGCCCAGGACACCTGTGTTTTGAACTGATAAGATGAAAACGAAAATCTGCTGCTGAAACACTTTTACATTATTTTTCAAAATACATTTAATTTCAAGAGGTTCCAAGCAACAAGCCTTTTTCAGCTGTAACACAAGAAATATTTCTGAAAACAGCTGGGAATTGGCATGATAATACAAAAGTTAGGATGTATTTAGGAGTCACTAATTTATAATTAACTAGACCTGACATTGTTGTCAAAAACCCCAATATTAGCTTAAAAAGACACACACACACACACACAGAGTCTTATAACTAAATCATCTCTCATATATATCTAAAATTCTGAAAACTTTATTTCTCAGATAAAAAAATCTGTAATTGACTTTCAACCAGTCACAGAGCCAGACAGAACACTGTCACATTTTCCGTGAAATGTTTCCACTTTAACTAAAGCAACACCAATGACAATAATTTGGGAAACAGGCTACCATCAGTTCAACCATTTCCTTCCAGAGAAGCCCACTGGAGACTCTTAATCCCTCCTGTGAGTAGTGGACCCATAAACCAAGGACCAGAAGCATAGAAAAGTAATTAATAAATAGGCTCCTGCTTCTTCATTGTATCAGCAGAGAAAAACAAGGAATGCCGCGAATTTTGTGTTTCATGGACAGGCATAGGAAACTACCCAAAACACACAGTGTGTGGAATATTATGTGTTGAATTCAGTAGTAATTAGTCAAAATTTGGGTTTCTGGTCAATTTAAAAAGCTTTTTGGGCCTCATCATCTTCCTGTGTTTTATGAGTCCAGAGAGATAATTGTCTTTATGTCCTCTTTGATTATTCACCTTCAACCTTTCTGTGAGGATTTTTACCTAAACCTTCCCTATAAGAACCCTTCTTGTTTGGGACTCACCCTCTAGACTGGTTCTCATCCCAAAACAGCAAGAGATCCCCAAACATTTCTGCCTTTGTGTTCCGGGTCCCTTCAGACAAGTGAGCTTCTGCAAACAGCTTCCTGCATTCTCCAATCCAAGCAGTCACTACTCATCCCTTTGTTTAATTTAATCAGCTACAAGCTACAAGTGATCCAAGCCTGGTATTCCTCCTGCCTACCAAGTTGAAAACAGCAGAGTCTTTGATGGATCATTAATTCCTTGAGAAAGAAACCTCCCAACTGCTGCATCCCCTCACGAAACTTGTTTTTCTCTTCCTGTGTCTAGGATGTTCACACCTTCCACCACACCTGAATAAGACAACAAAAACGTATTTCTCAGAGCAGAATGGATTGCAACACCACAGATATGTGATCTAGAAAAGCTAATACTAAGGAAAAACAGGCTGCAAGATCTACCTGGCAGCCCAGCAAGAGCCCTGCCAACGCTGACTGGAGCAGCTGCTTCATAGCACTCACAGATGTGCCGGTGGGAAGGGGCCTCTGCTGGTCTCCACTCCCCGGTCTTGGAAACCTATAAGGACAGAGATAACTCATATGAAAGAAGCCCATGTACAGCTGCTTTGTTGGTTGAGAAAAAAGAGGCCCGGACGAAGCCTTTTGTACGGAAACTGCAATAATCCACCAAAGAGCACGAGTCCTCCGCTGTTTTGCATTGTAATGGAGCCCCGTGGGGAAAAATCAGAGCTGCTTTTACCTTCCTGGAAACCTGTGGTGCCATCTGCTCAAGAGCTTACCCATTCTCACAGTGGCTGGTGCCTGCTCACCCCTGGCAGAGAGGCAGCACGGCAAGCACCTCTCCGTGCCAGTCTGCAGGGCAGGCAGCAGCCTCACAGAGGGCTCCAGCCAGGCTCATTCAAACCTGCAGAGCAGGCCCAGCCGAAGGAGAAGACTGAAATCTGTCTGTATGAACGCACCACTTCAAAGGAAGCAGCCACCATAATTATCCTGACAGCAAAACCCAGGTGCTGCCCTCTTTGCTCCAGGCTTAGAACTCATCGGGAGCGCAGCAGCTTTGTGGTGCAGGGGCAGTGACCATGGTGCAGTGATCCCTGCCAGTATTTCCAGCTCTACGAGGCACTTCTGTGCTGCCTGCCCACCCAAAGGGATGACAAATAGCTGCCAGACAGACAGACAAGCCATGTGCACAGAAGGAATACCCAAAACTTGTGACCCACAATAGCTGGGGTCAGCTACCCTCTTTTAATTAATTATGTGTCAGTTCACATAATTAAAAATGTGCCGTACTAATTGCCTGTGAAGGTTGCAGAAGATTTATGCTAAAACAGGAGTGAGTAATTATTTGGTGCAGGACAGGGCTGTGTTATTCCACAACTGTTCTTGTAATTACACGTGAAACAAAGGTCTTTTTCTGACCCTTTGTTTCTTCACTTGGCATTTGAGAAGATCCAATTAGCTGCAAATTACACCAAGCCCCAAGCTCTTCTTTTTTAAATATAAATTTAAATCTGGGTCTAAGGAAACCAGAACACCAGCGGGGTTTCATAGACTCAGAAAGTACAAGCCTCTCTTTTTGGAGGAGCTTGCTTTTCTAAGGAGGTTCCACTGCAGTCTCACCAGTCCAAAGCAGCACATGGGCACATACATCTGTTCACTGTGGGTCCAGCCCCTTTTGAAACTCTCTTGACTCACATAAGGATCATTTCAGTCAAAGCCCAGGATGTTTTCATTTACCTGTGTTACTTCCAAGTCTCAAGAGCTTCTGGTGGTGTCCCTCAAGCACCCAGGTGTCCAAAAACTCAGCTTCCAAACTGACACCATCCATCAGTTTTGCCACTGGTGTCGGGAAAGTGGCATGTTATGATAAACACAATCTGAACAAAATTTCATGATCAGAGAGAGGAATAGGAATATGAGCTAATCACTTCAAAAATCCCTTGTGGGCATGGTGTTCAAGCTTTTCAGAAACAAAACAAAACAAAACAAAATGGTGGCAGGAGGTGGTTGGATTCCCCATTTCCCTAAATGACACATTTTGGAATTTACCCCTTCATGCTGTTGTAAATCCAATACTCTACCAGAAAAGAGGTGACCTCCCCCCTGTCCCCCGCAACAAGTTATTAAACAATTCACACTGAAATCCTGCAATTTCACTTAAAAGACTGGGGAAAAACAGCTCCTGTAATATGGAAATAAGCAAAATTCCATTTCAAAGATTTACCCTCATGTTATGCAAATCCTAGAAAGTCCTCTGAAGTGCACCACTTTCAAGCTCGGCTTTAATGTCCCACATGTTGTCATAATTCTGGAAACTGAGCAAGATGAAAACACAACCAGGATCGCAGAGAAGGATGAGCAATGTGAGAACAGGGTATTTACTGGCAGTATCTGCAAGCTGCTTCAAATTTCAGGCTTGGCCTTGGCCATCAGCTTGGCCTTAGTATTTTAGCCTGCTCTTCTTGTTACGTCAGAGCAGAGTAAAATGTTATTTGCCTTGGCTGGTCACAGGACCCACCTCAGGTGGAAGGCAAAAAGTAGTGCACTTCATGGGTTTTGAAATGAGGGGCACTGCTGCCCCAAAATCCCCCTGTGCAGCAGGAAAAAAGAACAGGAATGCAGGGGATGGAGTCCTGCCCTGCCCCAGGGAAGCCTTGCTCACAGGAATGGTTCTGCCCATGTGATTCCTTCTGGGGGATGCCAGGTGCTTTGGCAAGTATGGGAGCAGGGCCTTGTGAAGCAATAGTTCAATCCTGACCCCACACAAATCAACCCTCTTTGCAAAGATCAGCCCATGACGGCTACTACAACCCTGCAACCTCACCCAGAGGCCAGGAGGTCAGAAACTGCTTTTTATTCCTTTATTTACTGCATTTTATTATTGCATTTTATTTACTGCATTTTATTCCTTTAACCCAAGGGCAAAATATAGCTATGGATGGAGAAAGAAAAAGAAATGCTGGAGCTCTTGAAGTTCCTCTTCCTTGACGTGTGGACACATCTTTCCAGCTTATTCTAACTATGAGTAGGTTTGACAACACAGAGCAGTGAATGCAGTTCCCTTGCTGGCCCCATCTGTGATCCCAAACTGCTCTGAGGTCCACGGAGTAAATGAGCTGGATTTCTCTGGGAAGGACAACCAGCATTTCTGGTGCTGCCGAAGGAACTGGTGTTAGGCTTGTCTCAGTTTGTCACTCTCAAGAGATCTCTAAGAGAGATCTAAGATTCACTTCACATCCCTTATTTGAGTGCAGCCCAAGATGTTTTCCAGGGATTAATGAATAAACTGAGTGACAGCTCAGGGAGCAGCAGAGACCATTAACCTTGTGGAATGCTAATTTTCTGCTACCTGTCAAGGACGTCAGCAACTGGAAATAACTCCCAAACAGCAACTAGATTTGGGTTTGGTTTGAATGGGTAATGCTGCTCTGACTGGACTTCCTTGGGTCATTTGTAGAAAAACTTGACTTTTTAACTTCAGCTGCTGCCACCTGTCCTCTGTGTTTGAGACAGCCCAAATTCGCAGGCTCCTTCAGCTTTGCACTCAGTTAGCCCAGGACAAAGGGCTGGCTGCCCCAGTGCCCTGCTAGGGTGGCATGGATAGTGCTTCATCCCACATTGCACATCCACAAAGTGCCCTGCACCTCTGTTTTCCTTGTCAGAGACAGCGAGCAAGCTGGGAAGGGCACGAACCAGGGCCAGAATGCAACAATTTTGCTATCAACAGCTGTGTTTCCATGGCTGCAGAACATGCTGCATAGTCCTGGCCTGCATTGCCTTATCCCATCCTTCTGACTCACTGCATCACACACCCTGGTGGGAAGGGACTTCGGGAACATCCAAAGGTAGACATCTCTCATATCTCTGGGTGGCTGTACCACCCTTGGGCAACAGTTTTGCTCACTGTCAAATCTGAGCGTCCAGAAACACAGAGTTGTAATATCTATCACAACCATCCTTGCTGTAAAATACATTCAAGAATCAAGTAGCTGCTCCTAATTTTGGGGTCCATAGGAGCAGAAGGGAATAAGGGCAGACATAACCAGGCACTTCACCTTACACTGGATAAAACACCAGCAAGAGAAACCTGTAAAATTTCCATGTGGGTGCTGGCTGAAGCACAGCAGAAAAAATGCACAGTGCTGATTAAAAAAAAAAAGGGCACATTAAAATTGTAAAGCTGTGCTTATGAAAGTTATAAATTTTCATTTCTTGATCCTTTTTCAGAAGACAAAGTGAAAAAAAATCACATTTTTCAAATCTTCCAGATAATACACCTTTGAGAGTATGAATCATGACTTTCTTCATTTCATTGCTCAGGACTAATGTACTTGTTTAAGAGAACCACAAAAAGTTTTTGTTGCTTTCCCATTCCTCCAGGTTTGAAGATTTTTGGCTTTTATTCATTTACTATCTTCACTGTCAGAGGCAGAAAGCAACTAAAGTACTTTTTCTTCTGATCTCTAACTATTTTTTTTTAGAAGTTGAAGATACTGCAGAAGCTTGCAGAGAGAGAGAAAAAATGGAAAATCCCACCCCAAGATAATCCAACATGATTCAACATGACCATGCTAGATATAGATAACTTTCAAAAGCTAAATTGAAACAGCAACAGTCAGTTCAATACCAATCTTCCTTTGGGGCAATTATTTAATAATTTACCTTTTAAAAGGTGGAGTCTGCAGCCTCTGTTACCAAACCCGGCTGACTCTGAAGTAACTACGAAAGAACCTATTCACTACAAATGGGAAGATAAGATAGCTCTGCCTATATTTATTGCACATGTGTTGCCAGAAAGAGAGCCATGAGCAAAGGCCAGAGCTTGTAATAGCCATCTCTGGAGCAGCCATCCAAGGAATAGCAGGAGGCTGGAAGCCAAAAACCAGGCCAGCTTTGCCCAAAGGGATGGACTGGCCTGCCAGAGCCACCCTTGACTCAGCCGTTGATTGATGCAGGAGTTCAGACCAAGCACAGCAGAATCACGTTAATGAATAACTATTGTCTTCTAATTACCCCATCTCACAAATAATCTCTGCCAGAGCCCTAGGTCTGAGAAAAGAACTTTGCCAGCAGAGATGGCGGTGTTTGGGTAGATAAAACCCTCAGTATTCCAGTCTCTGAGGTCTGAAGGCTGCTAAGCTGAGCTTGGAGAGCACAAGGACCTAGGACACTCATCAGTGCTGTCACAGCTGCCCCAGCAGTGAATAATGCACTAAAATGCTGAGTATTAAGGGCATTTCTTAACTACCGGTGCAGGATCCCCTATTCACTCATTTCCAGAAGTAAACAGCACAGAGGTCAGAGGTGCATCCCTTTGCCTGCAGGAAAAATGAGACAGGTATCAGCTGGAAACCTGTCCTGTGAGAAAGGTTGGGCAGGCAAACTGTGCTGCTAAGAACAGGAGAAATGAGCAGCAGAAACTGCTCAGACAATTTGCTGAGCAAAATCTTATGCATTATGGGGAAGAGGAATTCTTGCGCCAAACTGCACCCTTTCCTTCATCTTAAAAAAAAACAAACTTTGAGCAAAGACAAGGCACTTTCCTCACATTTAAAACATTTAAAAATTTTAATGACACCATTGATGTTTCACAGGAACTAAGATCTAATGCCAGTGATAGAGGTGCTTGGGCCTGCCTAACTTCTCTGTGGCCCATGGTTTTGTTCAAGTCCCTCCAGATATCCAGGTCACCTGCTTTTCTTCTCCCATTACCCTGCCTTATTCCAGCTGCAGAGCAGTGCTCTCCTTTTGTGCCATGCATAGCAAAGAGGGCTTTCCCTTAGCAGTGTGGCCAGGAGATGCTCTTTCCTTTGCACAGAAAACTTGCTCCAGAGGTTACAGACTGGCTGGAGTTTCCAATTAAGTCTCTTCCAAACAACAGATCTCTAGCTTTGATCCAGCATTGCAGAATGCAGGTTTGTGCGTTGGTGTTGCAGTTCTTTGCTGTGTTTTTCCTGCTTTTCTTTTTCACAGAAATCACATGCCATGGGATATGCTTTGTTAAACTGACTATATAAACGAACTCACAATTTCCCTTTCATTCAATTACTTAGGAATCAAAGACACATATTTCAGAAAAATCATAGAATCATAGAATCATAGAATGGCTTGAGTTGGACCTTAAAGACCATCCAGTTCCAGCCCCCTGCCATAGACAGGGACACCTTCCACTAGAGCAGGTTGCTCAAAGCCCCCTCCAACTTGGCCTTGAACACTGCCAGAGACTGGGAATCTACAGCTTCTCTGGGTAACCTGTGCCAGTGTCTAATCACCCTCCTAGCAAAGAACTAATTCCTAGCATCTAATCCAAAGCTCTCCTCTAAAAGTCTTCTT
>VZRN01006386.1:481254-575381 GCA_013397935.1 Dasyornis broadbenti | reverse complement strand
AAACAAAAAAAACCCCAACAAAAAAAACCAACTAGAGAAATAAACATAATGACAAATACAGAGAGGTAACATATGGTGTTTTCAACTCTCAATGCAGAGGGAATTCTCTTACTGGCCCTGAATCCCAGCTTCCCAGGCCCTGAATGTTTTTTGTTTCTTACTAAACTACAGACTAGGACCTATCACTTTTGAAACCCTTGCCTGTACTGCCTCAGTTGACTCACAACAAATATTTACCATGTAATAAGAAATACAGGCAGGATGAAGATAGTGGAAAACCATCAGTTCAAACTGTACTGACTGGGAGATTTTTGGAAGAGAATTCACCAGGCAGGGGTGTTATCTTCTCTTCCTTTTACTAGTGCAGAAGAGGAGAGAAAATGAAAAAGAAACTGGAAGGGAAGGGAAGGAAAGAAGGAAGGAAGGTAAAAGAAATGCTATTTTGATGGTGATTATAATAATGATACTAATACCCCAAAGGGTAAAGAGATTAAAAGAATTCCATGGAAATCTTTGATTCATGAAGGTATTAAGGTACTAGTAAAAACTCTTTGGCAAAGTACACTGTTTGAGAACAGATCCAAATGAAGATCTTGCATGTCTTAAAAGAAACAGACTAAACAAAACTCCTGCAGGGAAGTTGTACAGTTCTTTGCCATGATGGTGGTCATACATCCAGCTGCAGAGCTCTGGTTTGGCTCCTCAGAAATGGTCCTACAGAATCAATTCTCCCCAAACAAGAATCTGTCACTGCTGTTGTTGAATATTCGGTGTCACAGTCAACACAGGTATTTGCTTATATGAACAGGGCCAAATAATTCAATACATGTCTAACCTTCGACACATTAAAAATATTTCCTTCTGTTTCAAAGGGGCAAAATAGGAGTCTTATTTCTGTGTTTCTTGAAGGCACTATTAAGTGTGGGTAGAGGACAGGGACAGGAGCCCCACCTCTCCTGGTACTAACAGCTGGGTTTGCCCTGAGCTCATGCTGTCAGAGCTGGCTCCACAGTCACGTCCTAGCAGCAGTGTGAGTTTCCAGCCGTCGTCTGACTTGCAGGAAAGCTGTGTACACCTGCAAACCCACAGTCAATGTGAGCTGACTTCCTTGCTTAACCCTGGTATCCAGCCATTTGGCTGTGTGTCTCCCCACACAAGGATAATCCTTAAAATCTACCTTTCCATCATGGTCTAAGCCAAGATCCAACTCCTCTGAGTTCCTGGCATGAAGTAGCAGTTATTAATTTTGCAGAAAGCTTTTATTTGTAATTTTGTAAAATTGGCCTGAGCTTCAGGGTTTGCTTTTCAACTTTTTCTGTGTTTGCCAGGAGGTTGGATCTGAATACTGACATCCCTCTAACTTACAAAATTTATGAAGCATAAAAATGTGGCAGGTATATTACAGCTCTGCAAACATCAAATATTAAAGTATTAATTGCTATTCTCACTCCTCTTATACTGTGCACAGATCAGATATTAAAAATAAGGTTTTTCTCCAATTTACACTGATTGAAGTAGAGCACATTCAAATACTGAAGTTTTCAGTGCCAGAAATCAGGTCCATGGAGGGGTTTTAATAACATCAGGTCCCTCAGCACTCCTCAGCTCCCAATGAAGACTAGTATCACACAATTTACCTGGGGAGTTTCAATCCTAAACCCAGCTGACCTCAGTGACAGACCAAAGGGCAATGAGGAGCAGTATCCTTTGATCACCTGGATAGTGGACTGCCAAAAGCACTCCTGCTCAGTGTGAGAGGAGGGAAAACTGTTAATGCTCTTCAGGAGGTAGCTGCAAGACGTGTTGGATGTGTGACTGGACAAAACCCTCAAATGCGCATTTTAGAAGAACATCCAACTCCCACTGAGCCAGAAGAGACACTCATCTTCCTATTCCTTGCTTCTGAGCTCACTGTCATACAGAAGCCTCGGAAAACACAGACACAGCCATGCTGCTTTACCAACCCAGCCCTGAAACAGGATCTCAAAATATAGAGACTGAGGCATTTGCTCAAGGCAGCTCAGACTCTGTGAGGGAGCTTATGCTGAACCAGGATTTCAAATTCTCGTTTGCTGTGTCCACAGATCGTTCGGTACACCCCAACTGTGGCTGAACAAGGGCAACCCAAGACGGTCTAACATCTAACTGGACCTGCCCTTGGTTGCGAAGCGTGCCCATGGCTTCCTGTTCTTTCTCTGTGTACCTACAAAAAAGTGTCTGGGTCTGTTTCCTCTGTACCCTTCCCAGGCTGAATAAGCCCAACTCCCTCTGCCTCTCCCACCGCCCCGAGTGTCCCAGCCCAGACCACCTCAGTGACCTTTCCTAGGCTCTACCAGACGTGATCCAGTACCTCAGCACAGCATTCGGATGTGGTCCTGACAGTGCACAACGTGTGCACCAGGGCCCTCATCTCTTCTGTAAAGCTTCTTTCTAATCTGCCTGCCCCAGTTTGTCCTGCTGGTTGTTGGGTTCAAGCTGCAGGACTTGACATTTGCTTTAGTTAAACTCCCTAAAGTTCCTGAATAGAGAATCTTGCTTCCACATCTACGTTTTTTAAATGCACTAAGAGGAAAACATAGAAAAGCTGACATTTTTTCTGACAAATCCTTAATCTGTTTTATTTTAGTTACTGGCATTGGAAAAATTGAATCCCCACCTACTCAGTTCTCGCTTAAGCTATATTATTATTTTAAGACATTTTAAAATATTCTTGATTCCCAACCATAAACCGTAGAAAAAAAGATGTCAGAAAAGAGGTTACAGATTTGAGCTTCCCTGCTGTCAATTCTCCCACACACACACCTGTACCCTGCTGATCTGTGACTTATTGCAAGAGTATCCCAGGAAGACTAAACGTATATCTAAAATAAGCCACAGAGATTTCCATCCATTCAGGCAAACAACCAAAAATAAAGAAAAAAATCCATCAGGGAGGGAAAAAAAAAAAAAAGGAAAAGAAAAAGAAAGGAGAAGTGATTCTCCTAGTGAGAAAGTCTGAGAAGATGCAAGGCAAAAATATCAGTGTGTGTTCTGGCACCTTTTCCTTCACCAGGATTCAGTTTTTGTGTTTGTTTCCTAATTGCAGTAATGTGTAATGTGTAAAGCTTATCTGGCCAGAGCTGCCATGGATTTAACCCAGCCATCGTCTCTCCCGGCTGCTGCAGAGCATGTGTTGTTGTTTGAGCCGTAGCTGAGAAGATGCAGCCTGGTCAGCCTGGGGATGAGCAGTAAAAAAAAGAGCTCAGCCCAGCTTGGAAGGAAAACTATCACATCCAGAAACCATTAAATGCTGTCAAACTCCAGATTTCTAACATTTTAATTCACTGTTGAATGGTAGTTTCCAAAATAAAACATGTTTGGATAACCTGCCTAAGGTGAACTTAGCATTTGGGCCCATGGGCATTGTCAAACACCTTTTGGGGCTGTAAGTGCTGAGGGTGATGAGGAACAACCCTTTCCAGCCAGTTTTCCAATGTACACCTGATAAGGGCAGGGACCAACCACCCAGCTTGATGTTGACATCCACCTTTAGATTCCCACAAATTTTTCACAGCCTTGCCAGAAGGATAAATAGTCCAAGAGATGGGAAAGCAAAACACTGAGGTTTTACTAATGGACACAAGATATTTTTGCACACGGGTCTTCTCTATGGGAAGAACTGATACATGATTGCAAGTGAATACAGTATCTCTGGAAATCTTCCTTAGTCTTCTTTGAAAAAAATACTCAAAAAAATGAAGAAATTCTTTAGTGGCAGCTAGACTATTGAAAAGATATATTGGGGGAGAGACAAGGGAAGAAAAGAAGAGAAAAACTTTGAAGAAAAGCTCAAATAATATCACATATCATTGTTACAAGAAAAGAACACAGAGAGTCTTAAATGTCTTTTTGTAGCATCTCTGTTTCTTGGTGACTCAGACCAGGATGTTTTGCTGTTGAAAACTGAGCACACCTGTCCAATTATTTTACTAATTCAAAGGTATGTCTGATAAAAAAATATGCTGTGAGTTTAACATATTTCACTAGAAATAGAATATCCTACGTACTAGAAAGAGGTTCATGCTGTAAAACAGTAATGTCATGACCAAAAAGGAGGCTGCTTAATTGGCTCATAATTTCTCTCAAAAGCAATGGAAAAAGTCAGCTGATTGCAGTATGACCATGTCAGTGTTTCCAATAGTTACAAGACAAAAAAAAGTTAAATGGTGAAGATTTCTAGACAAATAGTTTCTTTTTCTAAAAAAAACCAAACCCAAAACCAACAAACCCCGCAGTTTATTTTATGCAGACAATAGAGACTTTAAGAGCTACAAAATCCCTAAAAACAACCCTCAAAGTAAAGGTGTGAGCCTTCCTAATTCCAGGGCAGACATTCAGGAGGTAGCAGACGATGCTTTGCAGAGGGGGCAGATTCCAGGGGGGCTTTAACAAGTGCTGAGCAAAATGAACCCCTCCATCCAGGGACGTTGGAATCCTAGGAGCTCCTCTGCTTGGGATGTTCCTTTGGCTGTGCCGGCACCTTCAGGGAGCACAGTCTGCAGGAGACAGAGTTTACTTGCTCTGGACAGTGGCTGCTTTCCAAGAGCTGGAACACGGCACGTGGTCCGGCAGTGGCTGTGCTACTCCAGTGGGTTTGATTTGGCTGTGGCAGGTGTTATCAAAATGAGTTCAATCTGTTCTGGGAGTGAGGAGATGCTTTCCACTAGAAGATTTGCCATTTCCTCCCACTCCCGAGGCTTCCTGTGAGGAGTGAGCTGTTAGAAACAGGGCATGGGATGACACTTTTTCCGGACGTCATATACCGTCTTCACCCACTCCAGGGATGTGGTTGACATCACAGCTCCCATCTACTCACACTCAGAGATTTGCATTTTCCCTACATCCTTTACTAACTCACCTAGAGAAATTAAAAAATTAGTGTGTTTCAATAACTTATTTTAAAATCAGTGCAATCCTTTAATCCACTGCAGTCTCTATCTCCTTGTTTGGAGAGTGATAAACATTTGAGAAAGAAGTGAATGCCCTAAAGGGGACAGAACTCAAATACAGCTTTTTTTTGGGTCTGCATTTGTGGCACCATGGATGAGGTTGCACAGCACTCCACATAAATTGACCTTATTGTTATATCCGTGCCCAAGAGCTTTGATTCATGATTTCCTTGTGCCCCAGCCCTCTGCCATAAGAACATCTGTGAATTTATTCCCAGCAGACCGCCCTGTCACAGAGACACCTCCACCAGCAAAGCATTTTGGACAAGGTAGAGCAGTCATCACCTGTGTGTTTCAGGTACCCTGAGGGTCAGGAATACAGAAAATTATCACTATAAGAAAGATTAAAGCCATCAGAGTATTGATCCAGCAAAGCAATTACATGCACTTTTTTTTTTGGTCAAAGAAACTAAACAAAGAGCTTGAGCACTTGGCAAAAGCTGAGTAGAGAAATTGTAGTTGAAACCCAATAAAACTCTCATTCAAAGTACTTCCTAAAACCCAGCACATTGATCAATATGTTTGATTTTTGATCTTTTTTTTCTTTTTTCTTTTTCCCAAGGACTAGGAGAAATATTTCAGAGAGCTGAAATATGGAGACCAGTCTCCCATTTAGCAGGCAGGGCTAAGTGCAGGATAAGGTATTGTGGCAAACCTCTCTGCCCAGAACACTCCTGAGAAGACATTTATTTAACAAATGCAAGCTATTACAAGAGCCTTTCCATCAGCTGCTGCAGGGCACAGCGGGGATGATTCCAAAACCTTTGCAGACAACACAGGGACAAGTTAACACAAAAGACAGCGCTGTCCAAGTCACTGAGCTCTCTGCTACACCAGAGTGGTGCTATCTGGGCAGCTGAGCAGACAGCACAGTTCCTACATTTGGCAGGACACCTTGCAGCCAACCAACCAGCCAAGGGTGAGCAGAGAAGAAAGATTTGTTTCACCCCAAGCAGAACACTGGTAAATTACCACATGGATCTTATGAATGAGACATAGGGAACACCTGGATGGGAAGGCCTGATTTAAAATCCATTTCCCAGTCCAATCTGTACTTGGACCTTGGCTTTCCAAATATGAAAGTTTTGTTGCCAGATGAACCTCATCACAGTCTGTCTCCTGCCATAATTGAGTTTCTGCCTCATCATCCAACAGAGAAACGACTCAGCATCAATTATGGGAGGAGAGTGTTATTTCTCTCTTCAGTTATTTTCTCCAGCTCCTCTGTCTTGGGAAAAAAAAAATCTGACACCAAACTTAACCAAACCAAATGAAAATAACCCTCTATTCTTCAGATTCCTCCAATATTTTAAAAATCAATTTTGTCCTAAGTCTAGGAGGTTGTCCAGAATATATCACATCCTTCTAACCAGAGACAAGACATCATGGGAGATACTGTTTGGTGAGTGAGCCCAGAGAAAATAATGTTATCATTGCTTTATCCTTATTTTCTACCTTATTTTTTTATCAGCAAAGCAGAAATATCATGTGGGAAATACCGGCTTTTTTAATTAATTGCAGTTTCCACTCCTCAAGGAAGGCTAAACCATTCCCAACCAGCTCTGCTAAGAGTAGAGTTTATACTTTTTCCACCTGAGCTTTTCTATCAAAGTATTGACCATTTCTACTCTTCTAAAAACCTTCTTATTATACAAATGTGTGGGCAGTAAAAGGGCTCTAATATCCAAGCAGTGTCATAAAAAAAGAGAGAGATTTTAAGCTCTACCAAATAACTTCTGTTTCTCCAAAGCAATATACAGTCCTCTAGAAACATAAGGTTTTGCTCTGTTATGTACACAAGTCTCCTATGACACCTTGATCTCTTGATTGAAAACACTTTTCTTCTCACCTGCAATGAAAATGCTTCCCTTGGAGGCGGCAGCCACGTGGGTGGTGCGTGGCCATTCAGCATGTGGCCACCCCTGGAGTAGCCCCGGCTCCCCCCACACCAGAAAGCTGTCCCCAAGGCCGCCATGGGGAGACAAGTGCATGGCTTTGGAACTGAGTCCAGCTTTGCAAAAGATCTGCTGCTGCCCACGTGCAGTGAGATGAGAGCAGATGGCCCAAAAGCAAGGTTAGCACTCACTGGTGAAGACCTGAGGGCTGGAGGGGAAAGTCTGTGATCAGAGAGATGAAACCCACTCTGACAGCAGAGTCCTGGGCTGGAAGCCGGGGGAGGAATGTGGATGCTCAGCAAAGGAGCAGGATGGAAATGGGATCCAGATCACCAAGGACAAAGGCAGTGCTGCCCCTGGGCAGCTGGACTAAATGAGGTCAGTCTCATGAAGAAAGAATCCCTTGACAGCAGGAAGGGAACCCAGCCCTCGGGATGAAAAGATAACACCCAGGGCGCAGAAGATCTAGAGCCCCTTGATTTGGGCTGCAGGTAGTTGGTTACTCCTCCTTTACACCAGGACATGGGAGGAAAGGGAAAACATCACTGCCCACCAGTCTAGAGCTTGCTGAGGGATGGGGAGCGTGAGCAGGCAGCACACTCAGCAGAGTAGTGGCATTGTCCAGACAAGGCCATTTCAGGAAGAATTAAACTAACACACCACACATGCTATTTGCAGCTATGAAAATGTACTCCGTTTTTGCAGGGGATAAAAAGATGAATATTTTTCACTAACAGCTCAGATGATGTTCTCTGTCATTCTTATCGATAGTCAGCTATGTTCAAAACTCTGGGTGAGATGTATCCATCCTTCCAGTCACATGCTGCCAGCCCCAAATGTAAAGCACGTATGCAAAATGAATTAATCAAAACTGGTCCAGCGCTCGTGCTTTCACAGATATTTCATCCTTCCTCCAAAGTGTCCACACTACCCTCTCTCCCACTCCCTCCCCCTCCCAACGACAGTAATCACAAAATCATAAGAAAGAAAAATAAACCAGCACAAGATATAAAACAACAGAGCAACTTAACAGGACCAGATGGCATCCACGAGAAACTGAAATACAAGCACACATCAATTACTGCAATATTCAGCCCTCATAAACTTTCAACAAATATGTTCACATAAACAAGATCCTACATTCTGCATCCTAATTAATTTTCACATTTGTATAAAAACTCTTCCAAGAACAAGGAAAAAAAATACTAAAGGAACATTTGTGCAAAGTGTTTTTTTTCCTCAAGTAACTGAAAGAAAAATCTAGGGTTTTTATCTATTTCAAAATAATACTTGAATCCCCTTCTCAAATTTTTTTAATGGTTTTTGAAGAAGTGCTGATTTTACCCACAGGTGTGGCTTTTTCTCTTGAAAAAGGTCCTAGACAATTACTTGTATGGGCATAAAATTTACTCTTGCATGGCATTTTATGGGAAGTAAGGAATGAAAAAGGGAACCTGGAGGCAGCAACAAGCCAAACCACAGAGGAAACGAAGAGTTTTTCAAATAACTGATTCTTTGACTCAGTAACTGTAATGAGGAGGTGGGAAGTGGGAAGACTTTCAGGATGAAATCTGAAATTTTACAAATCACAGTGACTTTGAGGCAGCCTCTGCCCTGGCATTGCTTCCTGCCCCGGCTTCAGTGTTTGGCATCCTAAACCTGGTAGACCACAGAGACAAGGGTCTCACAGTCACCACTGTCAGGGCATGAGCCCCATCAACTTTCACATGCTAATACATGATGATCTTAACTGGGGTGAGTATTTCTGGCAAGACGGTGAAATAATTTCTTTCTCAGGTCAACATCTCTTCTTTGCTTACTGTCAGAGATTTCATATCATCTGCATTTCAATTCCAACACAGTGGTAACATACCCAGGAAATTTTCTGCTCTGGAATGTGCTCAGCCACTTTAGCCAAATTAGACTCCTAGCAAAGATATAGCAGGGCTGGAGGCATTTTGGCAATCCTTGCAGTTAGGAGTATCTCCTGGGCATAAATCGTCTCTACTCATTGGACAACACAACCAGTGTCACAGGCGCACAGTAACTGCAGCAATAAACAAACAAATGGGAGACTTTCCTGAAGGCAAGTCTTGTGCATTTTGACACAAAATCTATTTACAAGCCCATCTTTTCAGTGCAAATCTCAAACTGCCACGCCCAGGCATGTAGCCCTGGTCCTGAACAGACAGCCCACAGGCTATAGAAGGTGTCACATCTTTCCAGCCACTTGTGCTCCGTGTACCAGTGTGTCCACATCCATACCTCGCCTCCTTGGACTCCACAGCCCAAACTGGGGCTGCATCAGCTGGAAGCAAACTCAAGCACAGAGCCAAATATCTGCCTGCCTTCAGGAGAGAGATGAGAGGCACACCAACAGAAGACAGTCATCTGCAGATGTAGTTTCTCTGTAGCACACAGCCAAAAGCATCTTGTTTGTGACAAAACAAGTGTTGCATCTGGTAGGTTGTGAATCTCAGGGAAAACAAAACACTAGACCTGCCCAGACAGCTTGGCAAGGGCCTGGGAATGATATTGCCTAGATTTCTGATAGGGCTTTTGGGGCCAGAACCAAGAAAGTGTGACAGCTAGAGTTCACAGTGCCTTTGTTTCAACTCCCCTCATCCAATCAGCATCAACCAGAAAATTCCACCCGTCACTTACTTGTCCGTTCAGTGCCAAAACTCCTGTAGCACAACACACAGCTGGCATCAGACCACAGGGAGTTCCCAGGTTCATTGATTTCCAGGCAGAGTTTAATCAAGGTTTAATGTTTATGAATTTGGAACTAGGGGTCCCTAGACTAAATGGGACTTGGGACTGAGGCTTGCAGAAATAGGCTGTAACAAGGACTGGCATTTAGATGTGAGAAGGTTTTACCTCAGTGCTACTTTTTCCAGGGCCTAGTAATAATTTGGAAAAGAACACTCATCTGGAGCCGGCCAATGCAATTAGAAATACAGGAAAAGCCTGATTGTTTTTCCATGTATGAAACATTAAGAAAATGAAGTCATTTCTCTTCAGTCCAAGTATTGACTGTAATTATAGATAGCAGGCGGCCTTAGCTGCTATAAAATATTGAAGTGCTTTTATATAGCTACTGCTATAGTTTGCTATTTAGGGACAGGAGAAAGGTTGCCTTTTAATGAAGTGCAGTTGCACAGAACAATGGAAAGGGGGCCATTACTACATAATAATGCTGCCCTTTCCATTATTCGTGTGAAAGCACTTGCCAGATGAATAGAAACAGGTTTAAACTTGGTTTATTATTTCTATAATGTTAATTTGCCTGGAGCAGTTCACTCTCTGGGTAACCTCTGCTTGGGAGAGAGATTTCTATCTGACAAAAGGGTGTTTAGCATATTTTAGTTTCTCAGAGTTTCAAGTGGCTCTCCTGGTATGGCCAGGGTCAGAGGTGAGGGAAAATAGGTCACCCTGCAAGTGTTTCCTCACAGTCAGGCCTTGTTCTCAGCTGTCAGGATTAGGCAGTACTTAGGAATTCAACCACTGTCCAAAATAACTCTGCCATCTCCTAGTTTTGCAGGTGAAAACTAGCCTTGGAAGGGCTGGTGTATTTGTGACCCTGGACAAGTCACAAGGGCTGGAAACTGGGATGACCAAGGGCACCTGAGGACATGGAGCCGAGAGATCCCTGCAGTCCAACGTCCCTGGCTGTGAAACAGGACCTCTGCATTTCACACCTGTGAAATAGGCACGAGGCACGTTGGTAAAGGACAGGGGTTGCTCAGAGGTGAATAATGATGGCCTCATCACAGATTCCTACCAGTGAGAGCAGGTGGAATTGCCCAAAAGGCTCCTGTCAAATCCTCCTGCACATTACCAAGGAGCTGCCAACAAAAAAGCTGCCAACAAACCCTGTTTCACTTCTAGAAGGTGTCACACATGGCAAAGCACTTCAGAGCTCCTCAAGAAGACTGAACCACAGTGTGTGACATTTTCCTGAATGTGCCACCCAGAGCAGCAGTTCCCTGAAGGAGATGAACCGGAAGTGTCCCTTCCCTCATTCAGGCTTGGGGGGCAGCAGGAGATTGGAGAGCACCTCTTCTGCCCCTGGGATGGAAGCAGCAACAGCTGGCACTCAAATCCTACAAGGTGCAGAGACAGGAATAAGTTAGGATACTCCAATTATTCTACTGGTAGACTAACTACAACACTCTCCAGGTTGCCATAGCTGCTGTATAAAGAAATGTGAGGAATTTCTGGGCCAGGTAGCTGGGCGCAGGACCTCATTGCAGGAACCCCAGGCCCAAGGTGACTGTGTCAAATGGTCTGCAGCAGGGCCTAGAAGATATCCCATTTGATCATTCAGATTGCGCTGTTTCTCTATATTGTGCTACATTGAGCTGGCTAAATATTTTATACTTTCTCCATTTTTTTATGCTTCAGCTCACAGCATGATTTAAAATTTAAAAGCAAAGCACGAGTTAAAATTCCTCAGAAGCAGTAGCTGCAATTGTACCTTACTACAATTCTGTATCCAAACTATGGGAAAAAATAAAGATCAGCCTCCGGAATTTAGCACTTTTGAGGCCTATCAGAGAAAGTTGCCTAGGCTAAGGTTAAACCTGAATGTAATTAGTTCCCAGCCTTGAAGGAATAAACCTAGATACTAGGAGAGACTAAAGTGATATTCAATTATGAGATACCTTTGCTGACAGTCAGATTAGCTTGAAGAGATAAGACCCAGCTACAGTTGTGGGTTTCGCTGTACTGAAATTATTACAAAGAACCATATGCAAAAGCAGAAGGCATAACTAATATCCTTTGATTAGCAAGATTAAAGAACTGTTCTTACATTCCAGGGCCTTGTTATCACTCCTGTACTCACAGCCTCTTGCAATACGTAAAACAGTAGCCAAAATGGGGTGGGATACATCTCGTTCATGCATACACTTAATATGCCATATGCCTCGTGTCTATGCAGGGCACTGTCTTCCACTGTTTCAACATTTCCACTTCCCTTATTCAGGGAACAATTTGGACGGAGCAGTCCAGCCCACAACCATCTCACGCTAGCACTCTCTTGAAATAACATCCTAATTGTTCAGTCGATAGACATCTCAGCACAACCAATTAGCACGTCTCAAGTATTTATTTCCTTGCTGTCCAGTTAACAAAGCCTAAAGACTGATTCTTTGTTGGAAGAAAACCACTATTTCCTTGGTGCTAGGTCAATTTAAAAAATTCAATACTTCTTAGGTGGTCACAGTCCCTGGATGCAGTTTCTCCCTGCTGTTTGAAGAGCCAGATGACCTTTGTCAACACCCCAGATCATGGCCTGGTCTGCAGCCCAGTTCATTTTAAAGGGTAAGTTTAGGTGAACTAAGCTTGTCCTGGGGAAGTCAATAAAGCTTGAGAAGTATCAAGGTCTTTGAAACACAGAGATCAATAGTTTCAGCAAAGTTCCTGAGTTTAGAGCCTGGGATTTACAGTCAGTGGCCTCACAAGAGTTGCACAGAGAAGTCCTGTTAAGAAAATGACTGAGGGATATAAAAGTTTCTCTGAGAAGGGCCAGGTCACAGATCCAGACGCCTTGTGAACAGTTTTGTGTCCCAGCCCTGTGCCTTCTTCACCAGGACTTTGGAAAAGATCTTTCTCTTTTCTGCTACTTATGATGTTGGTACCTCCCAGACTCTGAAGAGTCCAAGCACATTTTTTTAGAAGTTAGACAAAGCTTTTGCTGTGCTCTTCTTGGAAAACTTCAGTTGTCTGATGGACCAACACCTCTGTACAGATTTCTTTCAAGAAGAAATACCAGGAGCATCTGGAGGAGTAAATGGAGTTGACTTAGAAGTATGTTGGCCCGAAAGTGGAGGGAGAGAATTATTTCTTGAATATTATCTTCTGGAGGGAAAGCAGTTGCTACAGCAACTAGATTTACCACAGAAAGTGCTGTTAACTTCTAGAGTAATCATCTTTCCTGTAACGAAGCAGATCTTTTGTAGCTGTCACGAAAAGAAAACCAAACCCACCCTCTAAAATACCAAAAACATTAATAAAATAATTTCCACACTCCATTAGTGGTGTAGCCATGGTAAATAATTAGTTTATTTTGTTTTCTTCTACTGGAAAACTGCCTTTTAAATTTTAATCACTTCTCTAAAGCAGCTGCCAGAGTTTTTCTTTTTCTATAATGCATTTATATACTGTATATTAATTTAACTGCCAGTTTTGATACATAAAAAATGGCTTTGCATTAAAAATATAAATAAAGCACAATGGCATGCCTGCTGGAAGACAAAATAGAGCAATGTTTTCATCAGTATATCAAAGGAGATCTCAGAGTGCTCTCCTTCCTTGCCAGCATTTCTCCTGAGAAAGCAAGGCAGATTTAGTCAGAGCTGAGCACGAGGAAAATGCTTCTGTGCTGGACTTCAAATACATTCTGAAACATATTAAACAGAATTTTCTACCCTGAAAAATATCTCATATTGTGCTTTGGTGAACAGAAGACACAGTTGATGTGCACAGATGTTGAATCTCTGCATAAAAGATGAGGACCCGTCTGCTCCATAATAGATGTTCTGATTTAGTTGCCTTTGTCAGGCACATCCCGAAAGTGACTCGACACTTTTCTGGGTAGCTTGCCTGGTAAATCCACCCGTGAGCATGTCCTCAGGCTCGTCAAGCACTGGCACCACCAGAACTCAGGTCCTTGATGTTTTTTTTCTTTTTATTGTTAAATAAACAAAGGAGCTCACCCGTGGGGATGGAGACACAAAACTGTTTGAAGAAGCTTTCCAAAGTACAGCCATCCCTGCCTGGCAGCCCACGGACAGCAGATCAGCAGGGGCTGAGACACGGGAGATAATGGAGATGAAACGTTTTGAAGGCAGAATTTGGACGTGGAACAAGGTGGTCTGCAGAGACATGTGGCTTAAATAAAAATCACTCCTTTTTCCTAGATTGCTTTTGGCAGGTTCCACATGCAAAGGAAGAGACTACTGAACTAAAAAAAAAATAAAATCTTCACCATATCTACATTGAAAGAAACTGCAAAGACCAGAGTTATCTGAGCATCCAATTTCAAAGGGAGAAATAGGATAATAGGCTGGCTCCACAAACATGCTGGGGTTGGATGGGATTTAGAATCTTGGAGATCCTTTACAGATTTTTGCCAGCATGTTTGCCCATCTGGATACAACTTCCTCTGTCTGCCATGCTTTGGCTGCCAGTCTGTGCAGGACCATGTGTGACAAGTGAGTGTGTTTTCTCCTCCAGCACGGATTCACTGAGTAGTTCACTCCTCCTGGCCCCTGGGCTAAATTAGACATGCCTTCCTCGTGGGCTTCCCAACATGAAGGATTTTTGTGCTGCAGGACAAAGCTTTCCCACACTGAACCGAAAACCTCACGGGGCTCTACAAGAAATGGCAAACCTGCTACAGCTGTAATTCCTTCCCCAAGAAGATGGCAAAGAACACCCCACCCCAATGTTTCAAGGCAGTACTGTAGAACTAAATACACCACTTTTAAAGAAAATACTGGAAAATCTTGCAGTGTTGCCATGAATCTGAGAAATGTCCCTCCAGTGGAGAACAGCTTCTAGTAATGACAGCACACTTGCATCTAACAGCCATATCCACCCCTCTAAAAGGCCTCTGCTCATTCCGAATGGTGACAGGCTGCATTAGGGATCAAAGGGAAGCCAGGACCACCAGGGCCCCCAGATAAGCAACTGCCCTTAGGAGAGACGAAACAGCAGCACATGGAAAGTCTTTCAGGAAGCTTAAAAACAAGTGGGGAAAGAGTGTGGGTGAAGGAGCAAGCACCTGTACACAATTTTCCATAGACTATCTTCTGCTGCACAGCAAGTGGGAGCCCTGATAGAGCCCTCCATTTCTGACAGACAACAAAGTATGACAGTTTAGGAGACTGGTAAAAGAAATTGTCACAGTTAAAAGAGTCACTGCTGCTCTGATCATGTGCAAGACAAGACCAAAAAACAGCAGCAAGTTTCGAAGCTGAGGCGCTGTTCAGGGATTGTTGGAGGATGTCTGAAGGAGATGCCAGCGTATGTCCTTTGGTCTTTCCTTACTTTACTGACTCTCCAGGCATGAGCCTACTTTATTCTTACTCCCACGCTCTGCCGAAGGAATACAAGCAGGTCTTGGGGAAGCTCCAGAAAACCAAAACCCCTGCCTAACATGATCAACCAGGTGGAGAGCTGGGGTTTGCACATCTGCGCAAGGTCAGGATAGGGGTTTCTGCCAGTACATCCCACCTTCTTTCACCAGCAGGCAATCTCACTCACTTTAACACCCCAAGGGCAGGAACAAAATCCCATAAATACTTTCCTCTGATAAGTCTGATAGGTAAGACTCACACAAGCACTACTTCAAGAAACACTGATTATCTCCTGATAACTCCAGAAACACTGATGACTCCAACCTCTCACTGGAAACAGGATGATCACAAGAATTGGGCCAGAGCAGCCTCAGGTCTGGAGGAAGTCATAATGGAGGGAGCTGAGGTTTCTCCAGATGAGGAGAAACCCTCTTTCCAAATGCACTTTTAAGCAAATAGTCTGTCTCATCTGTATTTGTCTCCTGGACTGATCTCATCCATTAATACCCTCCCAGAGAATCTCTCTGCTGCTTGGCAGTCTTTGCTTTCCTTACTTCCCTAATTCAGGGCTTGCCTGAACTGTGTCCCCAGTTTCTCCAGACACAGTGTCCTAGTAGTCCCAGTGGATTTGCATCAGGCACTGACCCTGTTCTGCCTCACACCATCTCTCTTCCTCAATCGGTTTCACTCTCCAAATGATTCTCCTTCTCGTACAGAACATTATCACAAACACAAAATCAGAGTGGAACACATTCCCAGCTGCAAAAGAAAACTTCCTTAAAAATCAAATTGCTTGACTGTAATCAAAGGATCAAGATAGGTACCAGAAAAAGGGTAGTTTTTAATCTATTTTTAGAAAAAGGAAACATGGCTCAGATGGGTTTGGATTGTCAACAGAAGGGCGAACTATTTATAGCTCGGCAGGCCCATGGTTTCTGTGTTCCTATCTATCAAAAAATAGCAAAGGTGATGGAGTATTGGGAAGTGTGGGACCTAGCATGATGTAAATTATATGGAATAAGAGGTGAATACTCTCCTGGTATCAGCAGTAGCAGGTACAGAGCTGTGTTTCGGATTTAGGAGGAGAATAATGCTGATAACACCCTGATGTTTTAGTTGTTGCTAAGTAGTGCCTACCTTAAGGCAAGGAATTTTCACTGTTCCCTGCTCTGCCAGCGAGAAGCTGAACCGCAGAAGCCATGAGGGAGCACAGGCTGGGACTTTCCAAGGGGAAATTCCATGCCAAAGAGTGTCATGCCCAGGATATAAACTGGGGGAGCTCGTCATGAGCCACTGATCACAGCTTAAGGGTGGTCTGGGCATTGGCCAGCGAGAGCTGAGCAATTGTGTTGTGCATCAGTTGCTTCTCCTGGGGTTTGCTCCTCTCTCTCTCCCTGCCGTTTTTGTTAAGATTTTTATTTTTGTTAGTACTAGTGGCAGTGCCTTTAATTTTGTTTCAGTTATTGAGCTGTTCTTATCTCAGCCCACAAGGTTTACCTTTCCTTCCCAATTCTCCTCCCATCCTGGGGCAGGGTGAGGAGCTGTCTTGGGGGAGTGAGTGAATGAGTGGCTAGATGGTACTCAGCTGCCATCTGGGGTTAAACAATGACATGAACACAGCAGGAATTAAGGCCATATTCCCTCAAAAGACATCTATGGAGCTTGCTGGAGAGAGACAGAATACGTTGTTATATTTTAAGACTTGCCACGTGCCTTAGTTTGCCCACCTACCCCGCATGTCAAGCTTTTTGTCATGTCAAGGAAAAGATCAAAACCTTTGTCTTGCTCTGACAAACAAAAAGACCAAATATATTCCACCCACTCAGGTACTCCAGGTTCACTGGCCTTTCAGTGGCCACTGACTGTGGTAAATGACATTAATAGCAGTGAACTCTACATTAGGCCCCTGTGAGCTTTTATCAACTACCTCCTCCAGCAGAGCCAGGACCAAAAGCACAGTAAAAGGATGGGGAGAAAAGAAGATACGACAGAAACAGGAGAACAGGCTAGAATAGAACACAACAGAACAGAAGAGATTAGAATCTTTCAGTAGAAGGTACTTACAATGATGTCCTGGTTTTGGCTGAGATAAAATTAAATTCTTCTCAGTAGCTGGTACAGTACTGTGCTTTGGATTCAGCATGAGAATAAAGCTGATAACACACTACTGTTTTGGATTTTGCTAAGGCATGTTTAGCCTAAGTCAAGGACTTTTTTCTTTTGTGCCTCATGCTCTGCCAGTGAGGAAGTACAAAAGAAAATCTGGGAGGAAGCAGAGTCAGGACAGGTAACCCAGACTGGCCAGAGGAATATTCCTACACCACAGAACATCATGCCCAGTACATAAACTGGGGGAATCACCCAGAAGCAACCAATCTGCATTCAAGAATGGGGTCTGTCATCGGCCAGCAGATGGGGAGTAATTGTACTGAGCATCACATGTTTAACAACAATAATAATAACAATAACAATAATCATAATTATTATTATATTCCCATTTGTTTTAAATTATTAAACTGTTCTTATCCCAAGCTACAAGTTTAACTTTTGATTCTTGTCACCCACTAGACAGATGACCTTATTTTAGAAGGACAAGTATAGACTATCAAATGCATATTTCACTGTGCATGTTGTCCTTCTAATGCAGGAACAAAAGCAATTAAAAACAAAGCAAAGCAAACCAACCAAACAAAAAGACCAACCCCACCCCCAAGAGTAAAACGCTCACCCTTCTTAAAGCTATTCTTTCTTTTGGTACCGAAGACAAACACAGTATGAGTCTGAAATAAAAATATTTCTTCTTTCCTTTGAGCAAACAAGCAAGAGCTAGAAGTTCGCCCTGCAAAACTCTCACATTTTTGGGTTTTGGTGGGTTTTTTTGTTGCTATTGATGTTTCTTTAGATTTTTTGTTTGTTTGTTATTGGGGTGTTTTTAGGTTTTTTGGCATATTCATTTCTGGGTTAAAAGAAACTGTGAAAAATCAATAGCTAAAATAAAACTGCAGTAATATGGTCTCCTGTAGACGCACTAGTTTCAACTCTCCCCTTAAATGCAATTTCTCTTGAGAGGGCTTTAGTACCACACAGCAGAATAAAGATTATCTTTATCAAGGTGGTGAGTTGCAGCATTTTTCAAAAGAGAATACTGAGCTTTCATAGTAAAGATGAATAACAGCAGCAGGAGGTGGCAAAATACTGCATCGCACTGTCCTAGTTAATACCAGAACTGACACATCAACAGGGTGATAAAAGTGTGTTTTCACATCATTCTGCAGCTGCCCAGGATTTTAGGTAGCTTAATATTTTTGCACAGACTGTGCCAAGAGTTCAACTGCTCTCTCCAGCCATGAACAGTGTAATTACCCTAATTTACAATTGTCACTAATTTGTTTGGTGAAGTTCCTCTAAAAGCTTTTGCATTCTGTAGCCTGTGATAAGCTGGGTTATTTGCAATGCTAAAACATCCATGAGGAGGAGAGAAGAGTTGTATCCAGCTGAGGAAGTGTGAAAGATCTCATCTCAGCCAAGAACTGAGTGGCGAAGACTTAGGAGCCAAATTTAACCAGGCAAGAGAGAACCCAGAGCTCCATGAGGCTGAGCACTAATCAGTTCACAGAAGCATTTCCAAACCCAAAGAATTCAAAACCTGGGCCTATGAGAGTGTAGGGGTGTCCTGCGTGTTTCTCTCTGTTTGCGAAACCAAAGAAGCAGCAGCACATTGCAGATCAAGCTGTAGTAAAGCTGATCTCTATCCTAGAGATGGTCATCAGCTACCATCAGCTGATGGGCTGTCAGCTCCCTAGGCCATACACCCCAGTTCTCTGAAATGTATTTATTATCTGCTTACGTGGTGTGTTTGGGTTGTAACTACACCCTTCTTCTCTCTCCTTTGGGTTCACGTGTGCATCTTTGCAATGCTTAGGCTTAAACCAGCCTGCAGGCAGCACTTTGATTCATACACCGTGTGTGATTCAGACAGCCCAAGCAGCCCCAGACAAATTGCTGAACCAACCTCATCTCAAGTCTCTCAACACTCACTAAAGGCTCCATTAATACCTGGCATGGAGCAAAACACACAGACTCCTGCAAGCTGTTGATTTCTTCTTCAGCAGGAGCAAGCAAAAGAGCCACAGACCAAAGTCAATTTTTTTCTGAAGAGGTGTACAAGACAGGCCTAGAGAGAGAGCAGCGGGTACAGGACAGGCCTAGATGGGTCTTCACCAGCAGACTCAGACAAAAGTGCAAGAGAGAGAGTAAAAGAGAAGCAGTTAAAGGACATGGAAAAGAAGAAACAGAAGTGCTCTCCATACTGGATACCACACGAGCAACGAGAGCAGAATGGCAAGCAGCAGGGCAGCAGGCAAGGAAACCAAGAGTTCTAAGGGCATCTTAGAAGATGATCTTATCTTAGATAATCTTATCACACAAAGAGCAAAGAACTGAGGTACATGGGAGACAGCACCTGAAGAGAGAGCCAGCACATGGGATGTGCTCAGACAGTGGCAAGGTACTTCCCTGCAGCAGCAAATTGCCAGAAGCTTTGGAATTTCTCTCTCCTTCACAACGCATACCTTATAAAATGTCATTAATTTTTTTCTGCAGGGCAAAAGGTGTCATCCAGGCTATCAATGGCTATATGAACTTTTAGGGAGATATTAGCTTCTGTTCCAAGCATTCAAGCTCCGCTAGAACTAGGGAGCAGCATAATCCAACAGAATTAGTAAGTAATGGATAACAGTACTGCTACCCACTGTGCATAAAAAGAAAAAACCTTATTGCTGCATTGCCACTGCGTGAAACTAGAAAACCTTCTGCATCCCTGAGAGCACAGTCTTAGCCCTATTCTGAGAACACCTCACTCCTAAGCACTGCATGTAATTCTCCCTGCCAAAGGTGCAGATTGGTTGAAGGAGTCAGCTCGAGTTCACTGGTTTGATGCACCAATATAAATTTAGTTATCCAAAGAAATAGCTTTGAGCTGAAGGAGGGTTACTAGGAAATCATCTGGAGTGAGAAACTCACAGACAAAAAAATGAGTCCTGTCTAGCCCAGCATGCCCTCCTTTCCCAGCCCACCCCAAGAGAGAAAGAGAAGGAAAGCAACAATTACAACTTCCAAATTGTGTTCCAGTGCTCTGGTGGGAAACCACAGTCATTCAGAACTGTTTTGTTTAAAAATCAGTCGAAGAATTATGGACCTTATGCAAAAACAGACTTAAGAGCAAGCATAGAGTGATGATTACCTGGGGACAAATGCATCTTAGAAACCCCAGTCAATAGTCATATACCACATCCACGTACTCTGGCAGCAAGAGGCCTCAAGTGACTGATGTCTTAGAGAGACATTTAATACTCTTCTCCCCTCAATTTCTAGAAATGGCATTTCATTAAATGCCCCAAAGCAAAAGCACCCATGCTGGGAGTGTAAGTAATCAGCAGTGCTTTGGGGTTTGCGATTCAAACAGAGAATGTGGGTAACAGACCCCAAACAAGCAGTTACACTCATTCCTGCAATCCCCCAGGACTCAGACCTGTTCACATCACCAGAGAGAATTCAAATCTTTTTGGCAGTTTTCCAGTAAGTTCCAGTATGCTCCATATCATGTCCATTACTCAACAACACCCACCATAATTGAAATTCTGATGGGCCTCACTACCTGTGTTTTATTTGCAGGAAGGTGCACTCTACTGGTTTGCCTTACTTGTTGCCTGCTACAAAGTTTTGTGCCTCCAGGACGTACAGCAGTACTGCAATATGCACACTCACATCATAAAAATCCCCTTGGCAGGAGACAGAAAAGCTGAATGGTGAATCCTGCAGCTGAGTGCTTCCAGTGGTCAGGGTGGCTGCAGCTCTTTGTTCCTTTTATTTCCCAAGGAAGCGGATGGAAGATTTTAGTACTCTCTAGATCCAATTTTAAAAGATGGCTATTCACTGTAGATGCTAACAGATCTATTTTACTATTGCTCATAAAAGCAGAGATGAATCTTTCATGAAAATATTACAAGGAAAATACTAAAAGGGAAGAGACTAACGCTAATTAATGTTAAAGCTTTTATACTTGCAAACAAAACTTGAAGAAAAAGTCTCATTTATCCATAAGATTTAATTCCAGAACAGACCAGGAAATCATCAAGTTTGCCCTTCTCTATAACCAACCATAGGTCATCACCCAACTCTGCCTGTGCTAAAATAAATAACCCGCCAGAAGGAAGCAATATAGTTGCAATAATTTAAAGATATCAAGAACTGAAGGAGTTTGGAGGATGACCTCCTGCAACAGTTACTCAGTACAGAAGATATGTGTTCAGCATCCAACCTGAATTTACATAGCTTTGATGTTAGTCTTGCCTACTAATTTGAAGTATCATAGTTTCTCTGCATTTTCTTCCTGTAACATATACCCATACAAAAATCAAATTTTAACAATGTTTGGTCAGAATTACTGACTTGATATTTCTTCATGAAACACCTAAGACATCACCAAATCACCAAGTGTGGATGTGCTCTCTATACTCTGAGATGAGAGGCTGAGATTGAAGTTCCTAGAAGCTGTCCAGGAGATTCAGACACAGGTCTTATTAAAGTAGGGGAGATATATCTTTTCTTTCCCATATCTCCGAACCTGGGGGATTTATAGATTCTCACAGTCAATATTAATAGCCACAGAGTAGCTTGGGGTGTCTGTCAACTAGTCTTCCTTCAAAGATAGTTTTGAAACAGATTTGTTTTAAAAAAACATCCAAAGGTCCATCTGTGACTTAAATTTTTAATTCAAAACCTGATCATGTTTTAGATATGAGTCATCCTTCTACCCTTCTGTGCCCAAAGGCTGGCAAAATCCTGCTGCATCCCACAACAACAAAGCAACAGAAGTGACCAGGGTTTGAGCAGTTCATGCATAATTCTGTATTTCCAGCCACAACCCTCCCACTTGCTCTGTGCCTTTTCATTCTATATGGTCACGCAGAGACATCTCCATAAGCCCCTCAGTCTGTTCCCAACAGGATCTCTCCTGATGGGAAAGAACCTCCAGAAGATGGGTGTGTCTATCTTCTCTGGAGCTTGTGGTGCCACTGTGGCCATATAAACCATGTGGATCCAAGCTCTGTCTCACTGCTGATAAACAGTGCCTGGAAGATTCTCACAGACATCCCTTTTCAGGATCTTCACACAGCTCAAACAACATCGGCACCTTTGCCCCAGCAGGGCTTCACCAGTTTTGACAGATGCCAAACCACCTCCTCAGATCCTTCTCTCAGGGAATGCTCCTCCAGCACAGGTTCATTTTAGCAGAATTTGGACGTGCTGTGAAATAAGAAGGACAGCTACAACAAAACTGATGGCACGGGGTCACTCTTGTATAGGTCCCAGTTTCTGTTGTGTTCTGTTGTGTTTGTACCATCTCTGGTGGCACTGGACATGTGAAGAGAGGACAAGTCCCACAAGACAGGGGCTGACTACACACCTTCACACAGGACTAGAAGGTACTGGGACAATGAAGCAACAGGAAAGGTGCAAATTTTTATAGGGAATTCTCCTTCCTTGTCTGCTTCCTTAACAAGCCAGTTTGCCAGTTACTGCAATTTCTTCCAGCATATTTGCATTCTTCTTTTCCTTTCTTCTTCTCCCCATTGCAATACTCACAAATTCTCTCTGTATTTCACAAGACATTTGCTGCTAGTCTCTCCTTTCAGCTTGCCTTGATGCTTATTTGTGTCAACTGCCAGCTGAGGCACCAAACTTGTGAGTCAATCAGGACTCTTCCTTTGGCCAACAATTTCCCCAGTATTTGTAGGAATCACAGTAACTCTGGGAGCGCTGCTCATTCATTAGATCGATCAGGTTTGTCAGCCAGGGCCAGGAATTACTGGGAGGGGAAGAAAGATCAGACAGAGATAATGACCGTGCAAGCCTTATTCCAATAGGAAACCACAGCACTGCTAAAGCTGGGGAACTCTGCTAATTAACATTAGCCCATTAAACCTCGGAGTCCCTCTGGAGCACTGCTGGAAAATACAGGGCTTGCTTCTAGCAATGTCCTGGGTGCCTGATTCAGCAGTCCTGCTGCAGAGTGCCAGCTCCAGCACGCTCAGTACATTTACTCAGGCTGGGAGAGCAGTGCAGGGGCTGCTCACACCTCTCCTCACCATCAGTCTCATCACCCTGCCAGGCACGCTCGAAGTGACAGCTGTGCAGGCATGACACGAAAACAAGAACTGCTGTATCATACTGAGCTTCCAGAGGCTGATCTAAAACATGGGAAACAAACAAAGACGGAGCAGGTTACCAAGTACCCTCTCAAACCAGCCGGGCTTGGGTTGCCTGTTGAGAGGACAAACACTCCGTAACAAACGCATACCTGTGGCTAATGGGGTGATCTTGCCCCTCTGCTCTGCTTTGGAAAGGTCTCACCTGGGAGGCTGCATCCATCTCTGGGGGTCCCAGGATAAAAAAAGGCATGGACCTGCTTGAGTGGGTCCAGAGGAAGCTTCAGAAACCTACATGTACATTTTGCTGTGGTGAATAACAACAATACGATTAAAATAAAAACCTAGCCGTTCCTTCGTCAGAAGCTTCAGGCTGTCTTTCAGAGTATCCCTGTTTTTTGCTAAATTGCACTTTCATATTTAATAGGAGTTTATTTACCCACTCTAACTGTCACAATGTGACAGGGCACTTCGGTTCAGGCTGAAAACCTCATTTTTCATCTTCAGCTATTTCATGCAATTGCAGCACATTTGAGAAAGGGGTCAAGCCTTGCTAACTCTTATGCAGAAATTCAACAGCATCCATTTCTGCTTCTCCTTCATTATTTATCCCTGTTACAGAATTAGATTGGAAACCCCAGCATTTCCACTTCCATAACCCTCCCTCCTTGCAAAACATTTTCCATCCCATCCAAAAAACTGGGAGATTGTTGGAGCATTAGCTTAATTTGGTAATTTAGCAAAGGACAAGATCTGATCTACTTCCAGCACTTGATCTTGCAAGAAGTGTTACTTTTTTCATTTATCAAGGATATATTTTTTTAAAAAAAAGCTTAGCATTCCTTCTCACCATAGCGTCCAGTGTCTGGAACAGGTATTACATATTTTGCTGCATGCTAGGCTCACACAGTGCATTGCAAAGTGCCAAAATTCTCCTTAAGAAATTATCTAAATTCTAGAACACTGCCCAGAAGGATAGTTTTGTATGAAGAATATGCAACTGCTTAACATTAGCACCTCTGGGGTTTTTTAAAACTCTGCTCATACTAAATCACTCTGGAAACAGAACGTGCAAATGCTCTACTTGCCAACAAATTGGCTTGAGAAAGGAGCAGCCAGAACTGGAAACCAAATTACAGCACAGATTATGTACCACGTTCTGATCAGAATTATCACAGCACAGGCGAAACACCTGCACAGAACTGAGCAGAGAGCTGTGTCAGGGACAAGCCTTCCTCAGAGAAGAGATCTTGGCTGCTTCCAACTTTCACGTGATTTCGAAGCCTCTTACTGAAGACATTGACCTAGCCCATGTTGCCTTCTGCTCCCTGCTCTGCTACGACCAAAATTACTCATATTTGTTTTCTACAATGTGAAGGAATGCCCCCGTGGAAGGGATCCACGCTGGAGCTGTTTGTTAAGAACTGTAGGCCATAGGAAGAACTCATGTTGGAGAAGTTGGTGAAGGACCGTCTCCCACAGGAGGGACCTCACGCTGGAGCAGGGGAAGGACTCCCCTCCCTGAGGAGGAAGCAGTGGCAGAAACATTTGAAGAACTTGACTGTTCATCCCCCATCTTCCTGTACTGCTGACAGGGAGGAGTAGAGAATCAGAAATTAAGTTAAGCCTGGAAAGGAGGGAGGGTTGGGGGATGGTATTTTTAGGATTTGTTTTACTTCTCATTATCTGACTCTGATTTTGATTGGTAATATATTAAACTAATTCCCCCAAGCTGAGACTGTTTTACCCATGACAGTAACTGGTGAATGATCTCTCCCTGCCCTTATCTCAGCGCATGAGCCTTTCATTGTGTTTTCTCTCCCCTGTTCAGCTGAGGAAGGGAGTGATAGAGTGGCTTTGGTGGGCACCTGACATCCAGCCCATATCAAACCACCACATTCAGATAAGAGTCATACAAAAATCCCTGCTCCGCAGTCAAAAATCCCCAAAGTGACCTGACTTCATGACAACTCTATGGGTGTTTCACAGAACTGATGAGTTGGCAATGAGGGTTATAGACAGGAGGGGGTTTCAGTCCTGAGCCTTTGACAGGATAAATCCTCTAAGATGCCTGGTTTCCCAGCCCTAAAATGCTGTGATCTTCTCACCATCAGTAACAGTCAAAGAAGTCCTGATGATTAAAAATGCTTGCTTTCCTCCCCCCACCCCTTCCCTCTCCCCTCGTTAAGGGCTAGGCACTGCTACTGCTCACATTTACTTATCAATAATTAGGATAAAGTGCATAAAGACAGCCACCATATCACAGAGATACATAATTTGTCAGCAGGGCAATGAACAAATTAAATCAGGCTGAAATATCCTTCAATTAACATCAAAACATTTGCAGCTTTCTGTGCTCAAACACGACTTGTGCTTTTAAAAGTCTCTTAGGACACTTAAAATCGCTGTCCCCCTTTTCCTCCAGAGCTAATTCTGCCCATGTGAGCTTTCTGAAGAGAGAACTAACAGGAGTAGCTCATTAGCCCAGCTGAGCAGCCAGAGAGCTCCCTATGCACCACTCCCCTGCCTTGCCTGCAGCCTCCCCTCACTGCTCCTGTGCTCATTTTTGGGAGCCTGGCAGAGGATGGGGCATCCATCAGAGGGGCAGCGGGTGATCTGCGGAGCCTCTGCCTCAATCCACATATCTTGTGTTGCACCTTGGCCATTCCTGTTTACTGAGTGATTCTATGGAAACCTCTGCCAGCAAACATCTGGGCACCAGGTGAATTTCAGTGGTGTGAGGACAAAANATTGTAAGGGGGGAAAAAAAAAAAAAAAAAAAAAAAAAATCCACAAAACCAAACCAACAAAAATAAAGCAACGACAGCAACAACAAAACAAGGCGTGTGAGATATATCAGGTTTTGGATTTTCTGCCTGTGGAAGCAGCTGGTCTGCCACAGTCTTTGGTGGATCAACTCTGAGTGATTTGCAGGTTCCCAGAACCCCCAAAGCCCTGCCACTGGCCTGCCCTTCCCACAGCACAACATTGCTCTGCTTCCTAGAGGTCAGGGGCAAGGGCGTCCCAATTCCTGCTGGCAGAAAGCAGGAGCTCTCTGAGAGACATAAGCACTGCCAAAGGACTGGTCTTCCCCTCTCCATCCTTCTCTGTGCTGCCAATACAACAGGACCAGCTGTTTACCCACCCTCCCTCTCCCCCAAAATGAAAAGAAAGTTGAGACTGAAGGATTTGATCAGTGGAATTCAAGGTGGAAAAAAATCAACGTCTTTTCAAGGACACGTCCCAAAGCAAGGAACATGTCTGAATTAACTTTTATTTATGCCCATCTGGGGGCAGGCAGAGGAGAGACATTTTAGTCAGGCCTGGCCGGGTGATATACAACAAACTTGGTTACTGGGTAATTGAAAGAATTGTGAATCCCAGTCTCCTCACCAGCACGAGGTAACAAGCGTGGCACCAAATGGGAGTACAATGTTGATAGCACTGTCTCTGCGGTGCGATCAGGCTCATGAAAGATCTTTCAGCTTGTTTCTAGTCAACGACATGCAGATTTAGCAGAAGAGTGGCTTCTGACTTCCTACAAATTATACTACACATCAGCGGGTGCAAAATCAGGCAAAGCCTACAATATTTCAGTGTTAGGCTTTGTGCCACTATATTTCAAGCTGTGGCAGAATTGCCTTCACTCAGCATCCTCGTTCTGGGTCTGAACTAATAATATCTTGGTCATTCCTGTAAACCTTCCTGATGAGAGCATTTTTGGAAAAACAGGAATAATTAAGTCACTAATTCTACCTTGAGTGGCATATTCCACACTATCCCAAGCAGGACACTTCCAATTTAAACTTTTCTGACTCTTTACCCTTTAAAACATTTGCAGAAATACAAGACACACTGACTAATTCTGACCACTTTCCTTAACTGGTCTGCAATATTTTAAACGTAATCAACAACTTATCTTTCAAATCCTTACTGAACCCTTGGAGACTTTCTGCAGATCTGTCTACAACACTTTTACTTAGAGAAATCTATGCATTAGCATTCAATGCACATTACTATATTTAGTTTTCAGGAAATACGACATTCATTCCACAGGAAGATTGGTAAAAAGTATAACAGTGACCTATTTCTTTATTATAAATGTGTTGCCAAGGTATTTCCATTGGGTTTCCTCTATACAATCTATTTCTAAAGCACTGGAGGAGTAAATTTAGGATCCAAACCAAAAAGAAAAGAATGTTTCTCTAGCAAACCTGAGTTGGGTCAATCAATCATTACGGAATAATATAAGGAGAACAAAATACCTCCACAGTCTGTCCTCCCGCTGCTGTTCTCAAAAATTGGATTCGTTACCTGGTGTGCAATAAGCCAATAATTGCACACTCGAGAGAGACATAGATTATTTATTTCAGAGTTGTGCAGGCCTGGATGTGCAGTGGTATTCCTCAAATCAAGCACGCCAGCTGTCAAAGCTTTTTACTATTCATACATTGTAGCAAACAGAGGGGTTGGGCTACAAGTTACATGGTTCTTTTCTTAATTAGTATTCTGTCTTTTTTTGGTTAATGACTCACTTCTCATGCTAATTAGTCCCCATGCTCAGGCTTTCTCTTCTGGGGTGGGTTTCTCTGGTCAGTGGTCTGTGAGTTGGTGGTTGTGATCTGCCCCTGCCGGAATTACCTTTTACCCAGTCAGAGCTGATTCAGCACAGTTGCTTTATTAGTTTCTTCCTTATCTCGGGAGTTTTGCCAAATGTCCTTGTGGCCCATAAATTCTGTGTTCTTTGTTTTCACCGGCAGTGGTACATCCTTCTCCCCAAGCCTAGTTAACCTCCCCCTGGGTCTGAGATCGCTGAAGCATGTCCAGCTCTGAACCTTAACGAGGCAATTCTACTCACAAGTAATTTGTTTCCCTAACACATAAACATCTCTCAGAGCTTGTTAGCTGCTATCTGTTTCACTGATTAAATCTCCTTGTTGATTAGGCTTCAAAGTATGCGAAGATCAAGCATCAAAGAACATCCTTTCTTAAGAAAATTCAGTGGCTCTACCAAAAAGATTTACCTACAGTCGGTTTCCAAATCTGAATATATGAAAACAAGTGAAGTTGTTGCAGCTTCCCAAGTCATTTTTGATTAAATCCCCTACACTGTTTCATACATTGAAATTCAGCCTATCTTAATTTTGCTTGGTGATTAATTGTATGTACTACAAGATAACAGATACAGCCTCATTAGTACTGTTTACAGTGCCCATCCATGACATGACAGAAGGGAGCTAAGAAATAATTTAATCCCACGTAAACAAGCAAAAATAACCACATCCAAAAGTTCAACACAAAATTCTGACCTGTGAAGCAAGCTTGTTTGGAAATCACCGTAACAGAAAGTGACCATTTGACAAATTGCATAAGGTTCAGTTTTCTTAATAGACAATATTATTCCAACAGCTTTGCTGCTCCCCAGCTGCGTTACACAAGCAACTTCCTTCATCTTCTCTATCTGGGGCAGTGGTTTTCCATCCAAGCCCAAGGATCCACGGACTTCTGAGGGATTGCAAGTGGTAACTAATAAAGCACCTACAAAGCGTATACGTGGTTCCCAATATTCCTAAGTGGTCTGGCCCTCCTCTCAGAGACATTTAGCTTTCCAGTAATTTGGATTATGTGAAAAATCACTTGTCTAAAGGGCAAATTATTAGGAGCAATGACTGTAGCTTACACTGAAAATGTGCAGCACTCCATTTTATTGACTGTAAAGCAATAGAACAGAAGCAAACAGGAATAATATTGCTGGATTGACAAGGTCTGTTTGGAAATCATACCTACAGTTTTCTTTGCTGATTTCCATTTTAAATGAATAGTCCCACATTCAGATGCTCAGTCCAAGTCCATCCATTAACAATTTACCAGCCCAGGTAAACAACAACAGCCACCCTTTCCCACAGAATTTTTGTGCTGACAGCATCTTTCCATTCCCTTGAAAGTCAGGGTGGGAAGAGCTGTCTGTTGATACTAACCGGACAGTCAAAATGCATCAAAACAAGAAAAGGAGAAGTGGCAGGGGTGGGACAGGTGCTAAGACTTCCTTGACTGTCCAAAGGGGCTGGTCTCCAGCAAAACTCTCCACCTGGGACCAACTGGTCCCAGTCCCAGTGGAGCCAGACCAGCATAGCAGGAGCAAGTGCCTTGCTAAGCCACTGATTCTAGAGCTCATTTCAGCTATTCACCTATTCTCAGTCTCTAGCCTCAGTGGAGGCTGCACCCTCACCTTCAACTCATGAGACTCTCGTATATAACTCCTTGCTTTAAAGCACCTCATTAAGTCCTGGATCTCCTTTTAACCACACTCCTGTAAATCAACAGGCTCTCTGCTGCAGTCAATAAACCACATGAACAGGGGTTAGTTCTCAGCATCTGGCTCAAATCCACCTCTATTTTGGCTAATTGAAACCTCTAAGTGAATAACTGTGTAGAAATGACCTTTGGTGGGAAGAGACTTAAATCTCAGGAAAGTGTTCTGATTTTTCTAACCCAGGCTGCTGTCTTCCCAGAAAAGCCAGTCTCTTGTTCCCAGCATAACCAAGAGCAGAGGTGTCTTTCAACAACACAATTTTCTGGTTTTCTCTGCTCTACCAAAGCCTATTGACAGCCAAAAAAAGGCTGGGTGAAGCTAAACAGATTTTTTCTTTGAACAAATCTTAGCATCAGGCCTGTAAAACTCAGCAGCATCCTAGAGATGACCTTGAAAGGAAATAGTTTTGCTTTGCCCAGCTTTGAGTAGAACTAATTAAAGCTGCCTACACACACTGCACAAAAGCTTGTTAGCAGGCACAGTAGAGCTGAACCCCTCAAATGCCATGTTGGCTTGCTGCAGACATCCACCAGCACCACAGCACTGCAAGAACGTGACAGCCTGCAGCACGTGGCTTGTCAGGGCAGGAGATTGGAGAGTCTGTTTAGGCCTTAGACCCTGTGATTGAGGAAAGCTTCTTCCAAAAAGCAGGCAGTCATAAATCAAGGGGCAGCTTTCTGACTCAGCAAAGACAGCATCACCTTAAGTGACACTGATAAACGAGGCTGTGAGGTTTGCTTTGCTACGCTACCTTCTGTTTAGCTTCCTCTGAAATTTAAATGCATAAAATAACATTAATATAAAGAGGTAGCCAGGTGTGAAATGAAACAATTCAGATGCAATGCTTCATCACAGAGTTTTTGGTATAAAGTGGAGGAATCGAGGAATCACAGAATATTCTGAGTTGGAAGGGACCCGCAAGGATCGTTGAGTCCAACTCTGAAGTGGATGCCTGTACAGGGATCAAACCAGTGACTTTGGCATTATTAGCACCATTCTCTGATCAACTGAGTCTGAAAAGTCATATGAAAGGGAATATGAAGTACGATCTATTTATAGGTCAGTTTGTTCTGAGCCACACCACATCCCCTGCAGAGAACAATTTAGCTGTATTAATTGTCAGCTTTCATGAAACATTTGGGAAATCTTCTGTGCTGAAAGTCCAGCCCATACCCTGATCTCAGCAGAACTGAGTGATGGCCACTGGTGCTCACCTTTGCTATCACTCAGTTGGGAGCCACCTGGAAACAGCTGGTTCTAAGTCCCTAGGGAGGAGTCAGTGGGATTCCATTCTGGCTCCTGGCAGCTTCATGGGGTCTCTCTGCAGCATCACAGAGGAGTAAAAGTCACTCTGTTCAACTCTGGGGTACAGTGGAAGAGAAGGTAGAGAAGGAAATAATGACTTTGGTGGGAAATACAGAGAAAACATTCATTAGCACCATTGTTAATAAACGCTGTAATTCTTTGTAGGTTGGTGAATTTGAGATAGGTTGGTGAATAACCATGTCTCGTTTTTAAACCTCTATGTCTTCATGAAAGAACAAAAGATTATCTAAAAGACCTCATACAAAGTAATTTGATTTTAAGGATATGAACTAAGCTGTGAGTTGTGTTGTAATGGTGCCTTGGCTTTTGAGTTCGTGAGAGACAAATTTGGAGAAGCACACACAAAAATGGAAACAAAAATCCGTACTATAAAGAGGGAAACAAGCTCCACTCAGAAAGCTTAAATACCATTTACTTACAGTAGAAGAAAAGGTTATGCAAAGATTTAAAGAAGAAAAGTTTGTAAAATATATATGGACTTCTGGTAATATCTCTGACACCTTCTAGTAGCAGCAAGCTGGAATCTCTGCCCAAACCCTACCTTTACTCTTTCTTTCTTCCATCCTCCCAACTCTTCTCTGGTAGCAGTAGTGCCTGGCCATGGCATCTTGTCTTTGTGAAAGCAAAATCCAACCCTACTTGCCTTTCTTACAGTGTTAGATCTGAATCATGGAATCACAGAATCATAGAATGGGTAATGTTGGAAGGGACCACAGTGGGTGATCTGGTCCAACCTCCCTGCTAGAGCAGGGTCATAGCAGAGCACATGTCACAGGATGGTGTCCAGATGGTTCTTGAATATTCCCGGTAAGGGAGACCCTGCACCCTCTGTGGGCAATCTGTTCCAGTGCTCGGGCACTGCACAGTGAGGAACCTCTTCCTCATGTTCAGGTGGAGCTTCCTGTGCCTCAGTTCCCGCCCGTTTCCTCTTGTCCCATTGCCCGGCACCACGGAGCAGAGCCTGCTCCATCCTCTGACCCTTCCCTGCAGACACTGACAGACATTGATGAGGGCCCCTCTCAGTGTCTCTTCTCCAGGCTGCACAGGCCCAGCTCCCTCAGCCTTTCCTCAGAAGGGAGGTGCTCCAGTCCCTTCATCATCTTTATCATCCTCTGCTGGACCCGCTCCAGGAGTTCCTTGCCTCTCTTGCCCTGAGGAGCCCGGAACTGGACCCTGCACTCCAGATGTGCCCCACCAGGGCTGAGTAGAGGGGCAGGATCACCTCCCTGCCCTGCCAGCAATGCAGTTCCCAATGCAGCCCAGGATTCTGTCACCCAGGGCACTGCTGGCCCATGGACAGCTTGCTGTCCACCAGCACCCCCAGGTGCTCACAGTGCTCTGGGCCACTTCTCCCAGCTTTGTGTTGGCAGTGAACTTGCTGAGGGACACTCTGCCCTTTCATCCAGGTCATTGATGAACAAGTTAAACAATACTGGGCCCAGTATAGAACCTTGGAGGACACCACCACTGGACAGGCCTCCACTGGACCCTGTGCCACTGATTACTGCCCTCTGGGATCTGCTGTTCTGCCAGTTCTCAATCCACCTCACCATCCACTCATCCAGACAGAACTTCCTGAGATTGCCTGTACAGGAGTGCCGAAAGCCCATCTGAAGTACAGATAAACAATACCCACTGCTCTCCCCTCATCCATCCAAATAGTTCTTTCATTGTAGAAGGCAATCAGGTTGGTTAAGCCTAATGTACCTTTAGTGGATCCATGCTGACTACTCCTGATCACCTTCTTGTCCTCCTCCATGTGGATAGACATGGCCTCCAGAATGAGGTGCTCCAGCCCTTTCCAGGGGTTGAGGTGAGACTGACAGGCTGGTAATTCCCTGGGTTCTCCTTCTTGCCCATTTTGAAGATTGGGGTGAAATTTACTTTCCTCCAGACCTTTGGCACCCCTCCTGATCACCACAACCTCTCAAACATCCCATCAGGGCCCCTGGATTTGTGGATGTCAAGATTGCTGACCCAATCCTCCCTGACCAAGGGAGAGTGTTCCTTCCCCCATTCCTTTACCCTGGTCTCATGGATAAGAGATCCCTGAAGGCTGATCTTGTCAGTGAAGGCTGAAGGTGTTCAGTAACCGTAGCTTCTCTGCATCCTATTTGTTTCTTACTTGTTAAATCAACAACATGTCTGCAGAGGGAAGTTACAGGCCCATTGCTGGAATTACATCAATTTGTAAGTTCAGTGGTGTCTATTTGGAGGGAGTAAGCAACTATTTTAAGGCTGCTGGCATTCTCAGAAACATTTTCTGGAGAGAATTTCTATTTACATTAGTGTTACTACGCTGCATGATTACTTCCCACAAGAAATATGGACTGTTTAACAATAAACCAGTCACCATTTTTCCATCAAAGGAATGCTATGCAGTCTATTCGAGGCTGATTCCTTTGGACCCATTTATTATCTGGGTTCCTTGCTTTGTACCAGAGCTTCATTTTTCTTCCAGCCGAGCTCTGTGCTCCTTCTTGGCACTTTTAAAGATCTTTATAAAGTATCTCTGTACTGCACAAATTAAACTAGTTTTTAGAACAAAGACATGGAAAAATCGACCGTGGGTGGTTTTGTCCAACAAAGGTCCATGACAGTCTCCAGTTGTCTTGCACTTCTAAAATTCAGAGGTTGTTGAGATAATGGTAGGGTGGCATTTTTTTGTTGACTGATCCCCTTCTTTCCCCTCCAAACTCTTCTCTGTTCCGTGCCTGGTCTCTGGGTTCTCAGGCTGGATTTGGCAAATGAAGAAACCTGTGGAAAAAACCAAGGAACAGTGGTGGAACAAAGTTGAAAGAATGCAGCCCACTGTGGCTGGTGTTGTGGCTGTGTCAGGAGAGCCCTGGGGCACAGAGCCCAGCCTGGCAGCACAGATCAAAGGGACAATGAGGCTTGGGAGGCCATTGGCAGCATGCAGCCACCCTGCCTTTCACAAGCAGGCCAAGCGGCTACGGAGTCCTCTTGTAAAGTTATATATTGGGGTTTTCCTCTGTCTCCATTTCATGCAAACACACTCCAAATTCCAGACTAAGAAAATAAAACCCTCCCAGAAACAACCAGAAAGACAGGAAAACAGAAAAGCGAGCCCATCAGAGCAGTTCAGCAGGCTAATTGTGATTATAAAATCCTGACAATACAGGCGAGAGGCATCTTGCTTGCATTCTGTGGCCTATCTTTAATTCACTGTTACACAACACAATAGTCCAGCCCCAACAGAGAAAATTGCTGTGCATACAGTGAACTCCCACGAACAATAAAATGCTGTTCAGTCCTGCTTATTCATCATATCCCCATGACCTTGAGATATTTTAAAAGACAATGAAAACACCTGAGACCTTCAAGGCTGAAAAGCTCTATGCACACATGAATCACTTTTTCAGGAGGTGCTTTGTTCAAAATTAACAAAGTGTCTACTAGGCATACTAAAAAGTGAGAGCAACAGATAAGTAGCAAACAGCATTTCCTAGCATCGAAAAGTAGGTCATATCTAGAGCCTTTTTCTTCCCAAAACTGAGGTGATTCCGTTCTCCTCTCTTTCTTCTCCAGATCTTTCCCTAAATAAACTTATTGAGAAGACAAAGACCTCATTTTCCTGCTCTAAATGAGGGAAATACTTTTCCCAGCCCACTCTGTATCTCTGCAGTTTGTTTAAATCATCCACTGATTGGCATGTATTTGACAAGAAAGACAACATGTAGAAGCAGCAGTGATATACACCATATTGCATGAGCCTGAAAAGAGCTACACCCATCATTCCTGACAGGGAATTCCATGGCAATCCACTCTTGTCCATCCTCACCTTCAGCTCTGCCAACAGGGATCTCCATGGCTGAAGAGGGATACCCTTGACGGTGGTGTCACAGGTAAGGCTCTGACAGAGAGGGTTATATTTGTGCATGTTTTGTCCTTTCTATAAACATAAAGTTATGATAATTGTTTTGATTTTGAGCAAAGGCTGTACTGTGTTACATGGCATGTAGGAGCACCTGAAGCACTGGGACTGCTCTTGGGGACTGCTGCAGTAAAGCAGCAATGGCTAGTTTCTATCTAGGGACTGATAGGAATGGAAAAGCCTGTCATTTAGGAGGGCATGTTAATTTATCTCCACTGAATTTCTTCAGGGACCAATAATATTGATTTAGGACATTGTTCTGATGACAGCTGAAAGGTGTGAGCTGGGAGAATTTTCTGTGCCTTGCCAACTGCTTCCCCTAATTACTACCTGCAATAACAGCCTGAAGTTCCTGCTCCCTTTTTCACCTTGAGTCTTAAGACAGGATACTGCCAGGGACTGAGCCATCCCTCTTGGTAACCTGCACCAGGACCTCGCTACGGCTCTTGACATATTCTGAAAGTTAAATTGGAGCTGCTTTCAGTATAGAACTGAATACAGGCTTAACATCTGGGTTTTGCACAGCCTGGAGTACAATGAAGATGTTAATTGGTGGATTGGAGGGGAAACCAAGGAAAAAGAAACACAAAAAAGAAAAAAAAAAAAAAAAAACCAGCTCCACCGCCAACATAAAAAAGTGATGAGTCATGTATTTCTCCTAAGGGCACAGCGAATTTGTGCCATGGGTAGAAAAAAACAGAGACACTACCTTTTAGGTTGAGTTGTGTCTGTTTGTTCCATATACAACTGCACAAATTCTCTCACTCCTTGCACTTAAAGAGGTTGATAGCCATTCCCCTGCTCCCCCTGAAACCTGTAGGCATTTTTAGCTCCCACCTGGGGTGAAACAGCGCTGCCTTGGCTCCTCTGTACAGCCAGTCCAGATATTAATTGGTCCACTTAGGATGTCCCAGTGGGAAGTCACCTCTGATAGAGCCTGCAATACAAAACAGCCTCCCTTTTGTGGACAGAGACGGCTTCCTGATGCAGGAGTTGTTTTGTGTATGAGAGCACAGTGTTATCCTCTTATATTCTATTTTAATGGATTCATTTGTCCAGTGAAATTCTTGCAGCGGGAGAACTGGACATGACACACCAATTTTCTCTTATAATATGAATCATCAAAGTTCCTAAGTTTCATCCTTTGGCTTTGTAGGCAGATCTAAAGTGAAAGTGAGGAGCATGGAACAGACACGACCACATTTTCCTGATGCTTTGCCATGTTGCACCTTACGAAGCACCCCTGAACCACAGGAGGCTGATCTTACAGCTTAGGAGGCATTGCCTGAGCAGAAGCAGCTACTGCTTATTTTGGGGATGGGATGGGGGTGGCGTTTGATGTCATAAATCTTCTCCTTAGGAGTTTTTCACATTTGCAGTATCTTTTTCCTTCTGAAACGAGAAAAGCACGAAAAGAAGACATCAGATCCTCTGCTAATATGTTTGATGTTGTCTGCTGCTCTTCCTGAAGCTTTATCTCTCCTTTGAAAATAGGAGCTGTGCAACCCTATTGCATAAGAAGAACATCTTGCAGACATTGAAATAAGTGTAACTGGTGCAGAGCTACTTGGCTGATTCTGCAGAAAACCAGAAGCAGTGGCTTGCAGACAATAAATGCTCTGCTTTCATCTCTACTCAGAGATCTAAAGCCGATCTCTTTAATGCCACAATTGCTGACTGCTTTCTTCCCAAAGAAACCACCTCAGGGAGGAGAAAAAGAAATTTCCTTACACAGTGTGCTGCCCACAGAGGCACAGACAGACACTTCTGATCGTACTTTTTAAATCTCCCTAGAATGGTTGTGGGCAGCTCCTATGATTTTAGCAGCAACAACAACAACAAAGCTTTTTACCTTACTATGTATCATCTTTTATTGTTTGAGACGGAGATGAACAAAAATTTGATTTGTCTTGCCCTGTGCAGTTTTGGATGGTGGGATCAGTAGGATCTTACCTCTCAGACCTTCCTCATCTAACATTCCTCATCCAAGACTCACTGATGACAGCTTAATCACCTGAATTAGCTGGTGGAAGCTGGTTTTGCTCTAGAAACCTCCCAGAGCTGTACTGAGATACTGAGAAGCTGTCTGGACTGTGATAGTACTGCCTAAAGGGGATGTTTTGGAGAACTTTCATGACTAAAAAGACAACAGGACTTTGTTCTGCAGGACTGATGAGGCATCACACAGACCATCAGCTGAGGAGCTCTCAAAACAAGCTTCAGTCTTCCTTTGCTGTACTGCAGAAGGTTGCAGAATTTTATTGCAAGGCTCCCTTCTTCTTACCATCTTTGAAAAATCACGGAGAACAGGAAAGGTGCTCAATGAGTGGGTAAAAGCCAGTGTTACTCCCATCTTCAAAAACGGCAAGAAGGAGGACCTGGGAAGTCACTGGCCAGTCAGTCTCACCTCTGTCCCTGGACAGGTGATGGAACAAATCTTTCTGGAGAAAGATTTTCATCACCAAGCAGGTAAAGGAAAAGAGGGTAATTTGGAGTAGCCAGCGTGGATTTACCAAGTGGAAATCATGACTGACCTATCTGGTAGCCTTCTGTGATGGCATGACTGGCTGGGTGGATGAGGGGAGAGCAGGGAATGTTGTCTACCTTGACCTCAGCAAGTCAGGACGGAGCTGGGCCTATTTAATCCAGACAAGACTAAGAAGGGATCTCATTAATGCATATAAATATCTGAAAGGTGAGTGCCAGAAGGATGGTGCCAGGCTCTTTCCAGGTGTCCAGTGATAAGATGAGGTGCAACAGCCAAAAACTAAAACACGAGAAGTTCCACCTCAACATGAGGAAGAACTTTACACTGAGGGTGGCAAGGCACTGGAACAGGCTGCCCAGGGAGAGGAGTCTCCCTCTTTGGAGACATTCCCAACCCACCTGGATGCATTCCTGTGTCACCTGCTCCTGCCTTGGCCTCAGGGTTAACTGGATGATCTCCAGAAGTCCCTTCCAACCCTAACTGTTCTGTGATTCTGATTCCAAGACTCTACCTCTCTCTTCACTTTTTGAAAAGATTAACGACACAGAACACGTGCTGTGCTCTTACTGCTGTCCCTGTCCCAGTAGTTATGCAGCAAACAGGTACCTAGGAAGAACATATACCCTGAAACTGATGCTTTGAGAGTCTCTGTTTTGGCTCTGTTTCTGCCTTACCAAGCAGAATTTTCTTCTGTGAAAAAGCAGAGCATCACCAAAGCTTGAGAGGCAGTATGCTTGGGTTTATCTGGACCAAAGCAAATAGAGATTAGAAAACAATCCTAGCTTTTTCTGTACAACTTCTCTTCCATTTCTTCAGAAATTCTCATATTTCTTCAGAAAGCCTGAACTCCTTGGGATACAGAATGTACACATTTCCTAAACCCACCATTTTCATCAAAAGTACAATTTTTTCTTACTTTTCCCATTGTACTCCTTCATCATCCCAGCATCTTGAGCACCCTTGAACTCCTGCAGCCTTTCAGATTGTTCCATTGCTCTGACATTTCCCTGCCACTTTCAGAAGCGAGCTTTCTAGCGGGTCTTTGGTATAAAAGGCATTTAAGGGTCCATTTGAAGCTGTGGTCCCCCATATTTCACAGTGTAGCAGCAGAGGCAGGATGGCCTGTGCCAACCTAGACTCTAAATCAGTGTGAGTGTTAAATCAGGCCAAGTAGGAGAAATGTCCAAGGTGTAAGGGGCATGTCTCACTCAGGGCCAGGCTCTTCGCTAGCGTGAACAGTACTGCAGCCTTTCAATCCTGCACTCCATTACTGTGCACAAAATCCAGCCTGAGCTCCCTTCTGCATTCTGCTAGGAAAGCAGCTCAGAGTCACTGCAAAATTGAAACTGTGCAACTACAAAGCTAGGAAATTAATATCTGGAATATCCCTTTAGGCTACTGGGTGCCCTTGCTTAGCACTGCAGTAAATGCAGGGAAAACAGAGAGGGTGAAACTCACTTCACTTGGTTGGAAAAGTTCTGAGTAATTTATTTAGCTGAATGTTGCGTTTTGATGAATAATGTGCCTGTCTTGGTAAGAGAAGCACAATCACATATTGTGAGGGGAAGCCGTAGAGCAGGATTCAATCAGTACAAGGGACGCCAGCAGGGAAATTAACTACAAAGAACAGATATTTTTCAGTGACCCCAGTACCTTTCTACCTGTACCTTTCAGTCTGTAATCACCACTGGGTACCCAGCCTAAGAGCATGATGTGCCGGTAAACAGGCAACAGTAGCAGCCTAGAGGTAAATATTGCAAAGCTCAGGAGGCTGCTGGGCATGCACATCCTGCCAGCCCTATCCTCACGCCATGACCAGCTCCCCATCCCAACTGCAGCCAGTCCTCCCTGGCAGCAGGGAAGTCTGTGAGACGTCTCTGCTCAAGGGGAGAGTCACCTGGTGTGCAGTCCAAGGACAGCTCAGATTGGGCCCATCCTGATGGGAATATTCATAGAGTGAACTAATTGGCTGCTAATCAATAGTAGAGACAAGTGAGATGTCTTCATTTTGCACCTTCAAGCCCTTCTGTGCAAGCCACGAGCTTTCCAGGTCGCAAGTTCACTGCAGGGCAGGAGACCTATTGTTCCTTAGTCAGCCTGAACCAAAGCACAGCCAGGGGTCAAGCAAGAGCTTCTGTCTCATCACCCCAGCCATCCAAAGGAGCTGGGTGTTCCCCATGTACGCACAACAGGGACACAAAGGTTTTTTCATGCTCATGCCCAGCAATGAGCATTTTTCAAGAGCAGCCTGCAGTGCCCTGAACTCACCTCTGACTGACAGGTGGCAGAAGCTCTGTCAAAGGCATGGCTGGAACCCCACAGAAGGAGTAGGGGAGGCACTTGGGGGCTTTTTCTCCTCAGAGTCATACCTTGATTTACAGCCAGACCTACAAGACACTGCAGTTGATCACTACCTGACAAGTGTCAGCGGTTCTTGTCTGTGACCATTATCCCTTTAATACAAAACAGCGGGGAGATTAAATAACCTGAAAACGCGGCCAGGCTTTGCTAGGTCTTGGAACAGCCCTTATGATGTCCTGGCCAGCTCTGCTTTATTCCATTTCCTCCACTGGCAGACAGCAGGGCTCATTGTGCGTGCAAGCGTATTCAAAAGTGTGACATAAATGAAATGCACTCATCTTGATGGAAAATATAAGAGCCCAGATGTGTCAGGGACTTCAGTTGTTTTGCAAGGTCCAAAGCAGAGGGAGGAGGTGCCAGTCAAAACCTTTGGTTTCTTCTGTTTCTGTCCCTCTCATTTTCTCTCTTTTTTAGAGGTTTCTTGGGAAATGAGGTAAGGGAAACACTGAAATTTCCCCTTGGATCAGCTCAAAGTCTGCAAAACCCCACAGATCCTCCTGCTGACAGTTTCTCCCCCCCGCCCCGCCCCCAGATGCTTCTCTGCTGAAGCCTGCCCTGCAGAACTGTGCTCTGGCTCTGCTCTGCTTGCCTGGCACAAACCCTAAAGGCCCCGGGTGTCTCAGCATTGGCACAGGGTCATCCAACAGGACTCCCAGATCCAGGCCCTGGCTTTCTGAGGAATAATCTGGCGCATGTCACCATGTGCTCTGCTGATCTGCTCCTCGTACACAACCTCACAGACCTACACTGGGTTCCCATGGCTTGCCAAATACCCACAGGGATGGATGAAGGTCACCTGCCAATCAATCCAGACTGGAGTTGAGTAATGAAGGGAGAAGGTTAGCTGCCAAAATGATCCCAATGGGAAAAGTTTCAGCTAATGTATACTTCCAAGGCATCATACTTCTAAGAGTTTATTTCTTTTTAGCAACCATCTGATCACTCCAGGACCCCACTGCAGTATAGGTTTGATAACAGGCATCTGTGGCTCTGAAAATGGTGTGACCTAAATATAGCAAGGAGAGAGAAAGAGGAGCAGGAAGTTGCTAAATAGAACTGGACAACGTTTTGTTCGTATTAGAAACTACAAAGTCTCATAACTCCCAGCTAGGCTCATCAGTCCCTGCTGGCTGTTCACACTGAGCATCAGCAATATTTTAATTCAAACATTTTTTAACTTTTAAATTTTAAATGCAGGACTTTTTCTGAAGTAACTTCATTTGTGTGTCATTTTTCAGAGGAACACATATACATCAAGTGTGTTGCTTATATCTGGGAAGAGAGGACATATGTGTCAGGCTGGCACATATACCAGGGAAAACAATGCTTCTGGAATATAAAGTGTTTGAGAGTATAGGCAGATTCAGTTCTTGTTAACTCTATTGGATACGCTTTCCCAGTGATCATATGGATAAAATTTTCAGCTTGGAAGCTGTCACAAAGACAAGGGCCTGTAAATGAGAATGACTGCTAATGGACCACATTTTTCTACATCTCCAGCCTGCACTTGAGAATCCGGTTACTTCTTTTGTCTTTCCTCATCCCAACTGCTGCTCCAATAATAAATCAACATCTTCTTCTAGCTATCTATTTTTGCCTCCAGGATCTTGGTTGTACAACTTGTTGTGAGCATCTGTAGCTTTGTGAGCCCAGATATAAGAATAATACAGGAATAGCATGAAAAATTCCTGCTAGAATTAAAACCAAGTGCAGATGGACCAACATGCCAGTTTGTCATCATGAAGAAAAAAAATATCAACAGTGAGCTCTTTTGCTATGGTTCCAGCTGACCCAGGAATTTCCTTATCTAACATATCCTAGGAAAAAACCCTCAAACATCATAGCTCTTGGAGTTCATTGAATATTTGGGAATTAAAATGAGAGGTGTCATGGTTTAGGAATGGTATTCTCCAATTTATGTTCCCATTTGGGGTCAGTTGACCTTGTCAGGACACCAAGTGCCCACCAAGCTGCTTTATCACTCCCTCTCCCAGTTGGACAGTGGAGGGAAAATAAGATGGAAAATGACTAAGGTTGAGATAAGGCAGTTTACGAAAGAAAAAGCAAAGTCTGTGCACGCACAAGAAAGGAGAAAAAAAAAAAAGGTTTATTCTCCACTTCGCATCGGTGAGCGATGTTCAGACACTTCCCAGGAAGCAGAGGTTCAGCCCCTATAGTGGTTGCTCCAGAAGCCAAACACTGTAGACAACAAACGACCCTCTCTTCCTCTTCCTTTCCTTAGCTCTTACATCTGAGCTGATGCCATATGGTACAGAATATCTCTTTGGTTAATTTGGGTCTGCTGGCCTGGTTGTGTCCCTTCTCAGGATCTCACTGACCCCCCGCCTGCTGATGAGGGGAACGTTGGAGAGACAGCGCTGGGTGCTGTGCCAGCACTGCCCAGCAATAGCCACAACATGGGTGTGTTTTCAGTACCTTTCTAGCTGCCAAAGCACAGCACAGCACTGGGAGAGCTCCTTTGGGGAAATGAACTACAGCTCAGCCAGACCCAAAACGCCGCTGAAATGCCCCAAACCATGCACCACTCACTCACTCCCTCTCTCACTCCTGCTCTCCCTGCCATGGGCCGGAGAGCAGAAGTGGATGCACAAAAGGTAAAGGTCATGGGTTGAGATAAGAACGATTTGCTGGAAACAGCAGTGAAATAAGAAACGAACACTAACAGCAACAACGTTAATAACAGCATACAAGAAAGGCAGATGATCCTCGAGTGCTCACCCTGCAGAACACGAGGTTACCCTGACCTCTCACTCCCCACTACCCCACCAGAATGGACCTCCTCCCCCTCCAGCTGGGCATGATGTGAGGTGGTACAGAATAACCTCTGGGTCCTGGCCATGCCCCTCCTGGCTACTGCAAAAATTCACCCTGTCCTGGTTGGAACCAGGACAAGATATTATTCAACATTGTAATGATGGCACTTCCCAAAACAGCTACCATATTGGCAGGGTTTGTCACATGAACTAGCAGCAGACATGTAAAATTAGGTGGGCATCAAATAACATTTCCACCTTCTTCAGAGATTAAAGCAAATGTGTTTCCATATGAACAGACAGACAGAGGAATCCTTATATGGACATATATTTGTATCTGTAGTTTGGTCCATACATCTCCTTTTAAAGTCTCTTGAAATATTTGGAAACCTTACTTTAAAAAACTATCATTTTGCACCTCCCCATTAGAAAGAAAGGAAGGTAAATTGCACAAATGTTTGTAATAAATAAACAATTAAAATTTCCTCCATGAATGTATTATTTATGAATTTATTATTTAGAGACTGTCTCTTCCACCAGTTGTCTCTTGATAGTTTTCAATGATCTGTCCAAACTGGCCACAGTCATAAAATCCTTCCATCAATTTTAAAATGCTCAGGGCATAGTTCTCAGAATTCAGCAGGACACCAAGACTGACCCTTACACTTTTAGCTCCAAATCAGCACAGAAATGAAGCAAACTCTCAGTTTACTCCGTGTACTCAAGCTAAGCAGGTGTTTCGGTACTGGACCCTTAACAAATTCCCTAGACACAGCCTTAGGCAGAGTTTCACGTGATCCTATCCCATATCACAGCAAAATTTTGATAAATGAAAGTTTTCTTCAGTTTCTGGTTTTCCTTACTGTCATTCCAAACTGCTTGTCAGAAGTATTTTTGCACTGTGCTTGTGACAGTGCTTCAAAATTGCTGTAAAGTACAACACTAATTTTATGTGTCAATCAAACCTGTGACATTTTTGGTGTGGTAAGCTGGAGGGGATAACAGTATTAGTTCTCCCTCTTCCCCTAATTCTTGCATTTCTTCTGATATTTTGGTTTCAGTCACTTTCCAATGCTTTTCTCTCCAGAAAAAAATATTTTTTACTGAAACATCCCCAGCCTAAGACTGTCTGTATAGAATGGCTCATGGTAACTTCCGTGGGAGCTTGAGCACGGTTATTTCCTGTGACCATTCCCCTTCCTTGGGGCAAACAAGCTCTTACAGGCACCCATCAGACAGAAGGACACATCACTTCGTCCTGGAGCCTTGTCTGCAGCGTGAACCTATGAAGGTATCCAGACCTGAAGACCAATGAGTCACAGAGGTTGTGTTTCCAAATATTTCCATTTTCAAAGCAGTTGGGTATTGCAGAAATCACCCCAGAAGATATCTTGTCAAAGCACATTTTTCCTCCTGTTCAGTCCTGCAAAGTCCAGATGATGAGGTATTTCACTCTGTGTGAATTGAGTGTCTAAAGAGACGCCCTCCAAACCCATGCAAGATGAGACTTTCTGTGTTGCCCCAGTGGCAAAACTGAGAGAGAAAAATGGCTTAGGCACTCATCTCGAGAGTACATTTTACAGAATGTAGCAACTGTAAGTAAAACATACCCTAAATCATTATTTTAGCATTAAGTGGCATCAGATGAAACTACAGGAGATGAGTACAACTGCATTTTAGTCACATAATCAGCCAGAGCAGTGAGAACAGCAGTTAGATCATCTATACTGTAATAAGAAACTATAAACCACAAAACTGGAGGAAAAAATTGGGAAGTAGAGTTGGTTTTTTTTAAATGAGTTTCTACAAGGAATATTTAGCTTATAAAGAGAGATAAATTATAGGTGTGTGCTGAGTGTGTGTTTATGGCTTAGCCCCCAGGGGATAGAAGGAAGAAAAACGGTCTCTGCTTTATTCCATCTTTTCATCTAAGCTGCAGTAGAATGAGCAGTTTGGGCTGGTCCATAATTCACTGGGAAGTGGCTGTACAGAAAACCTTCCCAACATCTGCAAAGCTGCCAGAGGAAGGAAAACACCAGGATCCCTGCCGAGGAGTCACTGCCTGAGTGAGAGGCAGCGGGAAGTGGGTGACCCACAGCCAATCTGCAAGGCCTAAAGCGTTTGCACAGGGACGGCCTTGGTTTTGTCCTAATCGGATAGAAATTCCAGAGGAACTCCATCTCTCTTTTGGCTGTTTAGCTGGTGTGGCTGGCCTGCACAGCCCAGAATAGCAGGCATTTTGCTTTTGCACAGCTGTGGGGCTGGCAGCTCTCTCTGCACGCAAAGGGCTGTGTGGTGCAGCCACGCTGTTTTCCTGACACCGTTCCCACCTGCACCTGGGCTGTGGAACTGCCCCAGGATAACCCAAGGGCTTGTTTTGTTTATCAGGTCTGGACCTGAGGAAGGAAGAGTGGTCACTGTTGGTGAGTACAGGCACCTAATTACACTGCCAAGGGTACAGAGGTAGCATATGATGTTTACTAAAGAAATAGAAATAGATATGGGGAAGACAGGGCCTAGTTGCATGTCACAAATTACATGGTTCCCAAAGACTTTTCCATTCTGAAGATGCCTGCCCTGCCTAGCAGCATGCCTGGGACAAAGCCTGTGTTTCCTCTGATGTGTCTCAGGGTCTGACCTTCCAGTGCAGGCCTTCTGATGCCGTGGTAAAGACTCACAAAATTCCGAGGTACACAGAATCTGTGAGACCACCGTGGAATTTGGGCAAGGTTGCTCAAGAGACTCAAGTGCCTAACAGGCAGCACGATCCCACATGCCCTGTGTCCTAGGAAACCATGCCAAACCCAAGCATGGTAAGGCTCCAAAATGGATGAGCTGCATCTTGAACAATCCAGACATTCCTGGAGCAACACGTTTGATGTACTTCAGGATGTGCAAAGGAGAAAATAAAGGCTTTCCAGTCTGAAGCTGCAAACAGAATTTACTCCACGCCAAGGATATGTGTGTGTGGCTGCAGGCATCTGAAAATATGTGAGCAAGCACTGATTTTACAAGCATTCTGTAAGGCTTCTGGGTTTTTGAACTGTTGAAGCTGAGGTTCAGGTATGGACACAAACAGGGGTAATTTAACTTGCTACTGACTACATTATCACACAAATAGAGCAGTTCTACAGTTACGTGTATAAACTGAGCCACTGCCCCCAGCTAAGATTCATGGATATATATAAATATCTATCTTTACACAGATAGATTATATCTTGCTCACTGACATCTTCGTAGATGAAAAGGTTTGCATAAAGAAAGATGGAAAGTAAGTAGGGGGAACTAGGGTGAAATCATTGTGAGGCAGCAGGAAGTCAATTTTTGTGCTGCAGATGGAAAATCTGATGTATAAATGTATCTTAATGTACATGTTAGGCTTATTGCCAGAGTGGTATAGCAAATTCCAAATTCTCACTACCTCCAAATGTATTAAGGTCTGAGAAGTTTTAAAGCAGAAAGACAGAGATGTTTGTTCTAGAATATAGCAACACTAACACGGAGTTCTGTCAACTTAAAAAATGCAAACAATGTAGTTTAACCTAAAACATGAAGGAGAGAGATGGTGGAGGATAGTGAAAATATTCCAGATATTTCTCATTTCTAGAGAATTCCATCCTACATCTCTTGCCTGTAGTACACAATATGAATGAAATAAGAGCTGTGTACGCAACCTCTTTCAGCTGTTCTTAAATCCCAGTTCAAATACCTTAACCACTAATATTTTCCCAGGCCCACTGATCTGACTGAGAACTTAAAACCTGAGTGAAGACAACAAGATAGAATCCAAATCTAGTTACGTTGTTGTGACACTAATATAATTCCTTTGGGGGGAGGGGATTAGAGTCTTTTAATACCCTGATCTTATAGGTTCACGCAAAACACAACATCAGTTTAGCTGGAGACATCTGGACTCTCACTGTTAAATGAATAGAGGGATTTTTTTATGCAGTGGATGCTCAAAGAAAGTAAGAAGTTCACTAGTGAGTGAATAAAACATGGAATAAATTTAAAATGCTCATGAGGGAAAGAAAAGCACTGCAGAAAATAAATAAAAAAGACGTAAAGTTCTTGATTAAAAAAAATAACAGAATGTAACACGTGAAAGGTCATGCAACCATGAGCAATGGCAAAAGGTGATATTAAACATTGCAGAACCCTGATTAGTTTTGTAATAGTGTATAAATCTGTGAATGTGCAACTTCAAAAAGAAGATTTAAATATCCTTCTCTAAGCAGCTTACCAGAGTTCCATTTAAAAAATCTTCGTTACTGTTTCTTGCTAATTTTTTTTGCCAGATTCTTCTTCTACCTCCTGTGCACGCTGATTATGAAGTGTTAAAAGGATTAGGAGCCCATGGATTGCAAGAGCAGTTTTCTACACATTCTTGTCCCAGGAAACAAAAGCTTTGTTGCTAATTTAAACTCAAAACTGACTAACACAGGTTATGCTTTCAAAACGATAGGGAGAAGATGCAGGCAAGAAGCTCTGTCTGCTGCTGCTGACTTTAGGGTGGATAAAGAAGAAATCAGAGGTATGGCAGATTCACCACTTCAGCAGAAATGCTGCCCTCATTTCAGGGTTACTGTGAGATCACAATGCCCACCAGCACTAGTCAGTTGTTTGACAAAGAATATCAGAAAGTAAAGTAATTTCATTCTGGAAGAGCAACATTTAAATCCCTGATGTCTTTATTGTAAAGCCTGATGCCACTGGCACAGCTTCTATTCCTACTATGCCCAGGTTTTATACCTGAACTCACAGCAAGGAGCACTGTTTCCCACAGCACAATGACTGCCTTGGTGCACACGTGGGTTGAAGGACTGCTCCACATCTGCTGTAGACCTTGGAAATCTTCTGCTAGTTACTCAACCTGCAAAATCAGGTTTGCAAACGTGGTATTTGGTTTATGACATACACCATCTCCGCAATCCCATCAGACCCTCGACTGCCAGTCCATTTGTGCCCTATTAAAATGATCCAGGCCTGGAATACATGAAACACAAGGATCAGTGAAGGGCAGTGGACAGGATTAATCTGGAAAAGTGGGAGCCAGAGGGACATCTAATATAGTTTGGGTGGACAACTATAGTTTGAGTGGCAAGTACCAAGATAACAAAGCCAAGCTCTGCTTGGCAGGTCCAGGTGATGGAACAAAAACAATGGCCACAGATGCAGTTTGGGATGTTCATGTTGGCAATTGGAAAAACTTCTTCCCAGGATGGTGGTGCATATGCAGACATTGGTAAGATGGGGTATCACCCTCTCTGGAGTGTTTCAAAACTCACGTAAGCAAAACCACAGCGGCCCTGACCTAGTACTTGGTGAGAATCCCGCTCCAAGCCTGTCGCCTCTGACCAGCACCTCTGTGAGTCTGTGAATTCATTTTCCCATGGTGGAGCAGATATCCACCGGCAGCCCATAGAGTGTGCCATGCTGGAGTGTGCCCTGAAAGAGGCTGTGACTCCATGGGAAGCCCAGGGTGGAGCAGGCTCCTGGCAGGACCTGTGACCCCACAGAGAACCCACACTGCAGATCCTGAAGGGCTGCACCCAGTGGAAATGACCCACACTGGAGCAGCCCATGAAGAGCTGCAGTGCATGGGAAGGGCCCATATTAGAGAAGGCTGTGAAAGGCTGTATGCCATGGATTGCACACTGGAGCAGGGGACATCATGCCGGAGAAGAGGAAAAGAGGGAGAAGCTGAAGAAGCAGTAGAGACAAAGTATTCTGAACAGGCTGTAACTCCCATTCCCCATCCCACTGCACTTTTCAGGGGGAGGAGGTGAGAAGTTGAGAGTGGAACTGAGACCAGGAAGAAGGGAGGAGAGCATGTTTATATTTGTTCTTATTTCTTATTATCTTTCTCTGCTTAACTAGCAATTAATTAATTCAATTTTGCCCAACTTCAGTCTGTTTTGCCTTTTAAGATCCTTTGTAAGTGATCTCTCTCTGTCCTTATCTCGACCCATGTCACACCTGTGCTATGTTCTCTCCCTGTCCTGCTGAAGAGGGGAGTGAGAGAATTGTCTGGTGAACATCTGGCAGCTTTGCTTTTCGGTTCTGAAGAAGGACCTGTGCACCCCTAACTGGGTCTATTTCCTCTGAGAACACTTGCTAGTCTCAGAACTTTCCCTATAAAAATTTTACTTATTCTTGTGTTGGTTTTGTTCAGCCTGGTTTTTTGGTAGTGGGGGAGACCACAGAGGTGGCTTTCATGAGCTGCTGCTGGAAGCTTCCACCATGTCCAGCAGAGCCAATCTCTGATGGCTCTGAGGACGGACATGCCACTGGCCAAGGCTGGGCCAATTAGAAATGGTGGTAATGCCTCTGTGATAACACATTTGAGAAGAAATCCAAACAAGCTTGGTGGCACAGTTTTAATTCCAGCTAGAGAAGAGGAGGAGATAAGAACATGTGAGGGAGACAACATGGAGACACCAAGGTCAGAAGGAGGGGTTGGAGGTGCTCCAGGTGCCAGAACCCGGATTCCTTTGCAAGCTGTGGCGATGACCATGGTGATGCAGCTGTGCCCCTGCAGCCCACAGAGTCTACAGGGGATGCAGAGATCCACTCACAGCCCATGGAAGAAGTGCTTACACTGAAGTAAGTAGATGCCTGGAGGAGGCTGTGATCTCGTGGGAGATCCAGTGGAGAGAGCGGGCCCCTGCTTCCAGGCTGGAGCAGCCTGGCCTTGGAGGACTGCTTCCCACAGAAGAGTGACCCATGCTATAGCAGTTTTGGGAGGACTGTCTGCCTGTGGGGAGCTCACATTGCAGCAGGTGTGTGTGTGCTGCTGCTCGTGAGAGGGACCCACACTGCAGGAGTTCATGGGGAGCTGTCTCCTGTGGGAGGGTCCCCACAGCAAGACAGGGGAAGGACTTCTCTCCCTGAATCAAGCAGAAGAAAACCTCGGACAACGAACTGACAAAACCCACACCCCCTGTCTCCCTGTGCTGTTGGTGGGAAGGAGGGAGGGGCTGGGAGAAGGAAAGATGTTTTTTAAGGGCTTATTTTACTTCTCATTATCCTGCTCTGATTTTGTTAGTAAAAAATTCACTTTGTACCTCTAAGCTGAGCTTGTTTTGTCTTTAGAGTGTTTTCTTACGGTCCTTATCTCAACTCATGACCCCTTCATTAAATTTTCATTCCTCTGCCCAGCTGTAGCAGGACAGGGTGAGTGAGTGGCTTTTTGTGGGTGCCTGGCATTTGGCCAGTGTCAAACCATGGCAGTTTTTGGTGGAGATGCTGGGGAGTCATGAGGACTTTGAGATAAGGATATTAGAACGATAGTGGGGAATTTGTGTCATAGTTGTAGTGAAGGGTCCAGGGGTGTATTTTGTGTGACTTGTCCAATTTTGTTCTGTGTTGTGACGATGTTATTTTTGGATTTGGTGTAGGCAACTTGCCTTCTGTTTAGTTTAGTTGGGTTTTTTTGTTGTTTTAAGTGAAGATTGTATGTTGAATGTGGATTTTAATGATAATTCTTAAATATGTGATTCACAAAGGTGAGGGGTGGAGCAGCTCTGGCACCTTATAAACTCCTGGGCAAAGAAACATGGATGTATCACATCCCTGTCATTCACGGAGATTGTATTGGGTCTGACTGAGGCAGAGTTCACAGCCCTCAAGGTGCTGTGCTTTGTTCTGGTAGCTGGAAGTGCATTTTGGCTACTGCTGAGCAGCGCTGTCCGTCTGACATTCCTTCCCCCGTCAAAAGAATGGGAGAGGGCAAGATCCTGGGAGGGGACACCAGCTAGGCCAGCTCACCCCAAATCAACCAAAGGGATATTCTATTCTATATGACATCAGCTCAGACACAAAAGCTAGGGGAGGGAGGAGGAAGGGGAGCCATTCATGATTATTCAGTGTTTGCCTCCTGCAGAAACCACTCTGCATGCTGAAGCCCTGCTTCCCAGGAAGTATCTGAACATCACTCGTTGATGGGAAGTAGAGAATAACTTTTCCCCTCACTTATGTGTGTGTAAACTCTTGCTCATTTCTTCTGTTCACTGCAATAAAACTGCCTTATCTCACCCACTGATTGTTGTTCATTTTATTCTCTCCCCTGTCCCACTGGGAAAGGGAGTGATGGAGCAACTTAGTGGACACCTGGCACCCAGCCAAGATCAACCTGCCACAACTCTTCAACAACCACTTCTTAAGACTCTAAAGGCTTATTCATCCTAGAATATCCTCAACATGTTAACCTCATAGACATGTTGCCTACAGCCAAAAAAATAGCATAGGGTTTGCAATAACCTTCCAGGCTGATCAAAGGACAGGAAGAATTAGTTTTTTCCCTTTCAATCTAAAGGCTGTAGGATTGAATCTGACAACTTCATACTGAATTGAAGCATGTCACTTCAGAAAAGGTCAGATCCAAGATTTCAAGTGATGTAGGCCTTACCCTTTTCCTAAGGAGGTCACTGCAATATTGAGTTATTCACCTCAAAATCAAAAAATGCTGCTTTCTTGCACTCTCCCCGTGAGTTGAGCAGACTCACATTGCCAGATGCTTCCCACATCTGTAAATTTCTACAGCCCCACTTCTAAAAGTGAAAGAAAACCCAATTTTTCATTAGGCACACTAAAGTCTCTCAGCTGTTGTCTTTTTGAACTTCATGTAGCCTTGTGGCTGGGACTTTCCACATCTGGGCAACACCTCTCTTGTCTGCTGAGATTAATGTACAGATAACAAAAGAGGTGTGAAGGGATTCTGAAAGCTCCTTTTTCTGAGTGTGACTTCTGGGGACAAATCCTGGCAGCCTTTAGAACAGCCTGGAGCAGCAGAAAGCAGAGCTGCCTTTATCATGACTGTGCTGGGTGGCATAATCAGAGGGTTTTCCATTTAATAAGAATTATCTCAGTTATTAATTAGCATATAAAACCCTTAAAAGTTTTATTTCATCAATAATTCATCCAGTTTTCATAGACTCTCATTCTCTGTCTCACTGAGGGATTGCAGGCTTTTCCTCTCTTTCTTCAACTCTTCTTTTATTTATTTCTTCCCTCTTTTTTTTTTCTTTCCTTCCCCTGTTGCTCTCCTTGAAGTTTATTTCTCATGGTTGGCTCTGTTGTCCTCCATAAACAGTCAGAAGATATCTCTGACTGTTAGTCAAAAAGATGACAATTGAGCTTGATTTCTGAAATTTGGAGGCACTTCGTCACATTGACTCACATTTAGGCAGAGAGGGGTAGCAACAGCTCAGGAACTTGAGAAATGCACATAAAAATGGAGCAGTATTGTTAAAATATTGATTGGGATGGAACAAAGGGGATTGAGAGGGAAAGGCAGAGAACTACAAGGCCCATAAATAATCATTGACAAAATAGCTTTAATTTGCCAGGCAGAGGAAGATTTGCACAGCCAAATGAAGCTTTTAATGGATGAATGGGATTGAAAGGACAAATACTGGAAACAAAGAGGTCTGGGCCAAATAAGACTTGCAGAGTTAGATCTTGCAAGGGGCCTGGAAAAATATGGCAGTGGTACTATCTGCTTTGGGACCCTTCAGCAATGCCACAGGGTGGGAATGGGCCTTCATTCCAAATGGAAATGGAGCATATGTTATAGGTGAGTTGGTAGCAAACAATACCTTGCGAAGACACATTTTGTGAGATTACTGGAAAATGGAGGGAAATGATAGCTCGATAAGTGGGCCGGGGTTCTGTCAAACATTTGAGGCTGATGAGCTCTCAACCGGTTCCAATTCAAAGCCTAGAGAGCCTTAACCAGAGACTGGGGCTCTGGGAAGGAACCCTTTGCTCTAGTACAGAAACACCTTGATCATGTTGGTGTCCTCTTCCTCTAGAAGTCATAGGAGTAGACAAACATGGCTCTCAGGCTGGGACAGTCTCCTGGCCCTGCTAAACTTGCACAGATACATCCAAAAAGTGAAAAAAGTCTGCTTATTCCAAGGTTAGAAATTTTGGAAAGGTGTGAATTCTCGGCTGAGAATAATTGCCATGGCAGTTAACATGTCTAGGATGTGTGCAGGGAGGTCAGAGCTTAGGAAGCCCTCAGCAGCCTGTGAGACAAGGAATGGTAGCAAGAATGTCAATAGTGTCCAGCGGGAAATCTGGGCTTGACTCACATTCTGCATCAACCACTCAGGAGCAACACTTGCACACCCAAGGGCTGTGGGATACCAGATTAAAAAAGATATCGAGATGCCAAAATAAAAATCCCTGATGGTGGGGCAGGGAGGTTTAAGCTTGCCTGCCACCTTGGGATTCACTGACACTGCTCATATCTATGCAACACTACACAACACAGGTAGGCAAATGTTCTCCCTGCTTGGCCAGGCTGCATCCCCCACGGGCACAGAAAAAATTCATGGTTCTCTGCACTAGTCTGAGCTGCTCCTGGTCTCCAGGGAGGTGCCTGCCCTATTTCCAGATCTGAGATTTCTCAGCTGATGGCCCAGAGGTCCTGTCCTGGCTGCAAAGCCCTGTCATCTGTATCAGAGTGTGGCATTTCACCCAGCCTGCTTAATGCAGAGGGGGTGTTCCCTCCCCACAGAGCAGACAGGCTGTGGCCCAGCCAAGCGAAACTGGAGTGTATCTTTGCAAGGGATATCTGCTCTGACCACCTCGAGGAGGTGGCTCTTCCAGGAGCCATGCTTAGCTGGTGCACAGCCCCGGCTCCAAGGATCCGCTCACAACACAGCTCTTCCTTGCCTCCTGCTCAGCTAACCAGGGCAGCAGCCGAGCATGAAGCGTGCTCAGGGTGGCTTTGGGAGCACAACACACTGTGAAGAAATGGCACCCAGGAAGGAAAAATCCCAGCTGCCTATAGCTGAGAGGATCCATCCCTATTTTTTCCTGACTTTGACCCGCTGCAGGCAGGAAATTTCTTGTTTAAATTCTGACCTGACAAAATCGCTTTGAAAGTTGTTTATCAAAAGGGATTTTTTCTCAGGAGGAATTTATTTTGCAGTGACAGGAAGATGCCATTGCATGCCCAGCCAAGTTTATTTGGAAAGGCTCATTTGCTATAAATCAAAATATCTTTTTCTCTTACCATAGGCAGAAAAGTCTGTTCCAGAAGCAAACTGAAGCTTTTTCTCTCTTTTGCACTAAAGCTACTCTCCTGTCATCCATGCTTAAGCTCATTAGCCAGACATTATGAATTTCAGGGCAGAAAGAAAAGCCAGCAGTTTGAATTGCAGCATAGTAAAATCCACATTTTTAGGGATGACCAACAAATCAAAGATCAAAATTCACCTCTTGAATTAAGGAGAGATAAATGTGTGAATTTGCCTGCCTATCCTAAGGCATCATTTAGTGATTCTTAGAGGAAGGATAAAGATTTAGTAGGCCTAGATATATGTGTGTGTGTGCTGATATCAACTGCTGTCCTCCAAGAGAACTGAACAAGGACCAGTAAAAGGCTGCAGACAGGGTTGACATGAAGGGCTGTGTTGGAAGAAGCCCCTTGTACTCAGTAAAGCAGGTTGAGGTTGCTTTTCCCCGTGGGTTGTTACACAGTGAAGGCGTATTTCCCACGGGACTTCTGCAGCTGTCCACAGCTTGGCTGCACAGCACAGGGCTTGTACACAAAACCCTGTCAGAGCTTCCAGCACCACGGTGCTGAAATCTGCTCAAGGTAAGGCGTACACTGGGGAAACTGGAGCCAGCCTTTTGGGTTGTCAGCAAAGCTTGTTTTTCTGGAAATACTTTGGAAAGAGGATGTGTTGCAGAGCCCCACGTGGCAGATGAGTTGTGCTTCTGTGTCCATCCTTCATCTTGCCCCCGTGACTGTGCAAGGCTGATGTGATAACAGACCCAGAACTCCTGTGCACAACACCCATCGATAAGCTGATGGTACCCACAGGTAGTTTGCAATTCTCTCCAAGAAGGACACATCCTCTGAGACTTTTTAGTAAGAAAAGTGAGTTTTACAGAGAAAGCCTGCTCATCAACAACATGCAGATAGACCTATAAGCATGTATTTAAGACAGACGGGGATGTGTACCTAATGTCGATACACAGGGCTGCCTCTGCTGTCTGCAAGTTCCAGCGTCACCTTCCCAAGTTTGGGAATGTGGCTGCTGCCTGAGATTATTGGAAGTTAATTGCTTACTTGATGCAGAAAATAGCTACAATGAATAGAAGTTGGATGGATTTTTGTGGAGAAAGAAACGGTCTGGGAGTTTTATGTGTCCCAGAAGGGACAGGTGAGGATGCGGTGGAGCCTCTGGCACTGCATGGCTCACTTTGGACAGTGCTGAGCCAAGGGTACTGACAGCCACTTTGTACTGTTGAATTATTCAGGAGTCCTTCACAGATGGCTGCAAGCAAGGGAGGTCTGGGAGAAAGTTTATAAGAAAATGCTCAGTATTCAAGGAGAAATTTGAGCGTAAGCCAGATTTTCAAAGGACTTCAGGCCAGTTAAGGGTGGCAGTCTCTCCTGATGGGTGCACAGGCTGTACGGAGAAGGAGGCTTTACCTGGTTACTGAAAATCACTGCAAGAAAAACTTCATGAAAATGAAAAACTTTATCTGTAAATTAATCAAACCAAATAAGGTGGAAGAGACCAAATTAAACCTCGGTAAGATCAGAGGAAAGCCATATGTTATATTATAGTATTTATGTGGCACCTGTGATAGTGTTATGGGGCTATTCAGACATCTCTGAAGAGCTGACATTTATTTATCAGTATAGCAGAGCCTCTACACAGGTTGCAGATTAGACATGTCCCTTCCTTCAACCATGGGACACATACATTTTTCTTTCAGATGTGTGAAAGAGGAATAGTAATGTACCACAGTGACACTCAGCCTGCTTAGGCTTAGAATTGATGTCCCCAGGAACTTTTCATAGGTTCAGTTTCCCAAGAGAACACAAAGCTTTTAAGGCCTAACAACTCTCAGAGCTGCTAGGATAGTAAATGTGTATAAACTGTGAAGGGAAAACACGGTGCTGGGGCCTCCAAAAAAGACACCTTTCCTGGAAGCCGCTCATCATCTTCCTCCTCAAGAGGTACCCAATCTGGGCAGGTGTGTCTACCACAGAGTGGCTCACAATTAAGACAATCCCATTAACCCTGCCAAAAGGTGCTCAGGAACACAGACCAGTGTGCCAGCCGGCTGCCCTGGGCAGCCTGGAAGGTTACCTCAGCAGGATGTTCTTGCACCTTTTGAAATACCAAGGTCCATTCTAGGGGAGGTGGCAGGTGTTTGATGGTAAGTCACATGTCAGAGACAACCTTCAAGTGAAACACATAATGGATGAAGGATTGCCCTCTCTGTTTATCAGGATGTCTGCTGTCTGCCAGAAGAGACCAGGAAATCTGTTTGGCTGTTTTTCAACTGCTGCTTTTCTCTGCTATCCTACTTAGAGCTTTTGCTTCTCCATTTTTTTTTCCCAGCTCTACCGCTCTCAGAAGTTGCAAAGCTTAAGAAAATCGGGCTTTAGGCCACTTCTGGTCATCAGGACAGTGAGCTGATGTTGGAGAGGCAAAGTATTTTTTACATTTTCTCTGAGGCCCTGAAGAAAGCAGCAGCTCTGTGTTGCCAGTGGCAGAATTATAACCTGACAATGCAGGTGCCAGCAAAATCTGGCAGGGAGCTGAGAGCTTCAGCAGTCTGAGCTGGTCTGGGATGTGCAGGGCATATTCATCCTCGAGAAAGAACCACTAAAACATGTTCACACCAAATTTCAGTTTTGATGAACAACAGATTTGCAGGCATCCAGAAGTTCTCAAGCAGCACTAATTGTAATAAGCTTTCTTTTCTTTAGTCACCTGGTGTTTTTCAGACAGAGCATTAAGGAAACTTACCCTGTGACAGTGCTCCTGTTGTGACTATAAATGTCCTCATTATCCAAATGACAAGAAGTGTCAGAAATTGCGCTGTACCTCAGTATGCCACAGGATGCATTTATGCTTAATAATTTTTTTTTTTTTTTTAGTTCTCAAATTGAAGTTCATAGCCCCTACAAACTCTTACCCCAGTTATGACTGGCTGTGAGTCAAAGTACATTTCGTTCAGCTTTCCATAAAATGCAAATCTTGAGTAAGCCAACACCCTCCTGGATTATCTTGTGTCTTGAATGTACAGACTGAGAAGAAACACCTAAAAACTGTCTGCTGTGTTAACCTGTCAGCTCAAGAAAATGGGCTGACTTCAAGAAATCCACTCTCCCATTCTTGCTCCTCCCCAAATCACCTAACTACCACTCTGCTCCTGCCTCTTCCTCCCTTTGGTTTGCCACTAAGCATCCCATAAACCCCATGCGATTCCAAAAACCCTCTTCCTTTGCATCCCATGACGTGGCTCCCCTCTTAGTGTGAGAGGTGATCTGGAGAGATGCTGGGTTCCACCTCTGGACAGTGGGACTGATGGCAAAGATACTTCCATCCTTGGAGATTTCCTGGCACCCTGCAATGCATTTAGGACCAACCCTCTGTTAGGAACGGTGCTGCAGTGCATCTCTGGTGCTCCCCAGGCATTTCCCTTGTGCTGGAATGGGAAAAGGTGCGCACTGCCTGGCTGCCTCTCTCCCCACAGCACCTCATCTGTCTCCAGGTTGCATAGCAGGCTCCCTGGCAGCACTGCCAAGGCACTAGCCCAGCTCTCCTGGCTGATGATTTTGCTGCAGCTGGCCCTGCTTCCAAGTAGAAGATGGGTATGTTTGTCCTGCCGGGAGCCAGGTGTTATAAAAACCAGACTCCAGCACCCATTCAGCATTGCCATCTCCCTGTACCCTAAACTGTGTGTGCCACTGGGTCTCACTGCACTGCAGTGCTTCCCTCTGCAAAACCACCCAGGTAACCCTACCTGCTTACAAACCAGCTATGTCCTAGTCTAGGATGTCTGCTGGTTTTATCCCAGGGACTTGTGGTTCTCTTGCCTTGCCTGCAGGAAGGACACCCAGCAGTGGGGTTTCTGCGGCAGACACGTTGCTGTTCCTCTGGCTGCAGAATGGTAAAGGTGCTTTTCAGATACTGAGTGCTCCAGTGCCCTTTTGGGACACTGTACCCAAAAGCAATGGGGCAGCTATAGGGGCAGAGCAAAGCTGATAAATGGCCTAAAAACCAGAAATGTGCAGGCTTTGTTTTCAAAGCATGGCTGTTCCATCTTTTTTACTCCTTATTCTTAATTTTAATGTTAAGTTTTTGTGTCCAGTTATTTTTTTCTCAACAAAAGCTCTCCAGAAAATAATCTTACTCTTTACCCTCTTGCTAAATTTCATTGGAGATAAAACATATCTCCTCTGTGGTGTTTGCTTCTCTGGCACAGAATTTTTTTCTGTTTGTTTTTAAAAAGAACTGAGCAAGGATTTTGTTGGATTAACTGGCTTTATCACAATAAAAGCCTTGAGTAGCTCTAATTGTATACTTGGCTTTGTTTACAACAATTATATCAGCTTCTCTTTTCTCTGTAATTTATTTTCCAGTGTTGTTATCCAGCACACGTTTATGTGATTTTTTTCCTAAATGGGCTGAATGTTCCCCAAATGCCTGAAGTTGTTGCTGTGCTAATTCCTTGACTCATTTTTCTGTGTCCTGTGCTGCTGTCATCCTCACATCCCTCAGTAAAAAAATGGAGGAGCAGAGCTCTACCTGTTTTTAGAGATCTGAGTGGCAGTTTGGAAACAGCACAAAGAATGTAGGGGATGGATTTCCCAGATTTGTGCCAGCAATAGCCCTTTCTTTTTTCTGTTGAAATGAAAACTTTCCTCAAACTCTGGCAGAGGGTTTCCAGGAGTGGAAACCACTGGATACAACTTTGTGGTTTTGTTAAAAGACTGACATTGTGGCATTGCTTTAAGCCTAGAAATATGTCTAGAACTATGAAGACAATACTGTCTCTTTATTGTGGCGTTTTCCTTTTCTGGTGTATTCATGTTGATGGGTTAAACTTAAATATCTGGGTATTATTTGAGTATGTAGTTAAATGTATGATAGTGTCTGTATATAGAGGGACCTCTGTAGGTACAGATGCATAAATATATTATCTTTTTCTTTTCTTTTTTTTTTTTTTTTGAGCAAGGAGGAATGAGAACAAAGACATTTGACTTTTCTGTTCCAATCATAAAAACCCACAAGGCCATATTTTAAGCCTGGTGGTCTGGATAATGTCAGTTTTACGAGCAGAATTAAATTTGATGTGTGTATTTCTGTCCCGAAGATCAAGACCCTAAGAACACTGCAGTTCTGAGCTCTGAGTCAGCTCCTTGTACAAAAGATGTCTTAGCAGTACAAACAGCTGATAACGACTGAGACAGGAGTAGGAGAAAAAAAAAATCTCCTTAGCAGGGAACAATTAATGGCCCTTCCACGGACAAAGAGGAGCTGTTTTATGAATGTAAGGCTCTTACCACAACCCTCTCCAATCTTTTCTCTTTAAAACTGTGCCATCCCAGTGCAATTCTTGCACAGATCGCGCGAAGCTGTGTAAGACACTAAATGAATATAACACCGTGATACCTCTCTGCAATTTCCCAGAATGTTCCTCACCAATTTTCAGTTCTGTGATAAATGCAAGAGGTCTCCAGGAGCAGGTATTTCTCCCTGCCTTTATCCCATGCTGTTATCCCCACTTCAGGGTGCCTATCCATCCCACAAGAGCCCAAACACTCAAGAACTAGGCTGAGGAATCTCCTCTCCCAGACATAACCACCACCTATGTCTCAGACTAAAACATGATGCAGGCCAGGCCCAGGCCTTTTGGACCTGGAAATGGGAGGAATGGGATGTAAATCCCTCCAGATGGTTGGGAACACATGAAACTGACACTCCTTAAGGAGTCAGACATCCTCTAAGGTAATTGGGTCAACAGCTAACGTTCCTCTAGGGCACTGAATCCTCTTCCAAAGTTGTTTTTCCTTATGGCACCTATCTTCTCTTCCTCCTCCAGCAGAACATCTGTTTGCCTGATGAATTCCAGGACCCTCTTCCACAAAGCACTGGAGAACATGAGCTGCCACAAAACTTTAAACTGGAGATATGTAAGAGCTGGGGAAAGCTTGGGGGAAGCTGCCTGTGACTCCTGCCTTTTGGGATGACAACCTTGTGTGTTTAAACGCTCCCAGACCTCCTACCTAATTAGTTAATTTTCTCATGGAGACACATAGATGTGATTTTGGGTGATGCACAGGCACATCACAGAATATCAGGGAAAGACAGACTCAAGGCTCCATTTGTAGATCTGGATGAAAATCCAAGTCTGGAAAATGGATGAAGGACTATACAGCTTTTCTCTCTTCAGCCTGCAAGAGTGACATCTCTGTCTGTGAACCAAAGCATTCAGCACATGAAAAAATCCCAGAATTGTAACAGAGAAAGTAAATATTGCTGTGAATGTTGCTTACAGCTAGAGATGGTCCCAGGAAATGTCAATTCCAGCCTGAACTCTCACAGTAGTAAAAAAAAAAAAAAGTACAAATAATCACTCATTTTATGGAGAAAATGATAGGCAATAAAAATACTCCCAAAGCACATGGCACACTGTAAAAACTGACAGATAAGAAAATGCATGCATTAATCTGTCAAGCAACTCATGTTACAGAAGGGAGAAAACATCAAGCACAGGAGCAACTATCTCCAGTACTTTGGGAGAAATGGCAAGCACAGGCAGGAGAAACTTCAATTATCCTGCAACTGACATGAAATCTGCTCGACTTGGTCAATCATGTTAAACACAGGAAAGGACCAAATGAGCAAAGCTGGACAGAGCGATTGCAGCTTAATTCAAGAAATGTCTGACCCTTAAAATATTTATGTAGGTTTACCTCTTTGCCTTCAAAGCTACTGTGAATGTTATCCAGCAGTATTTCCTGCTTTTAGCTTTTCTGGCAAGGCTACAATCATAATAGAAGTTTCCATGTCAGAAGGAAACCAAAGAGTAGTGAAGTATGCAAATACGGGGAAAGAACAGTAATTCACAGATTTATTTTAAGTTCGTAAGTTCATTTTTATTTTATTTTTTTTTTAACAATTTTAACCATTTCCAGTTTATCTGATCTCAAAACTTCTTTGGCAGCAGCAACACTATAATCTCAGAGTGGGGGGAAAGCAACAACTGGATGATTTTAAAGGAAAAACTGTTCAACTACTGTGTTTTGTCAGCCTGGCCACAGTTGCATTGTTACCGGGGGAGCAGGGCTGGGGTGTATATGTGACTTTTTTGTTCCCCAATCAGGTTGAGAGAGGATCAGAAGTAAAACTTTGGGAGTAGACAGGGTTCCCCCATGCAAACACTCAGAGCTCTGAGCTCGGATCTCAGGGGAAGACCCCCAATAACAGATTGCAGAAGGAGAGCAGAGCAATTTAATGGTGCCTCTAACTAACAAGCACATATTTCCCTGTAGGGCAGAGTGGCCAAGGGCTCTGCTGGTTTACACAGACGTGCTGGCTGTTCTTATCTGGGTACCCACTTGTCAGGTAAGCTCCAGCCTGGCTGATCTTAGCTTCAACCTGGTACCTCAAAACTCCTGTACTCAAAGGATTTTGTTTTAGTGTGGGGCTGCAAAGCCCACAGACTTATTTGTCTGTTCAGGGATGAACTCTCTGAGAGGGGAGAAGGGGAACTCTAGAGAAGATTGGTAAGGACACAAGCTCACCCATCACTGCAAAAGAAGCCAGCCACTTCAGGCTCTGCAGTGCTCGTGAGGCAAAGGATTTTCATCCTTCACTGCTAGAAACACCCTTTACTTCTTGCCATCTGTGCTTAACCTCCATTGTCTCTAACTCTCCCTTCACAGAAGATTGGATGACGCTGCAATTTAATTTCATTGCCAGTCTCTGCTGTGTTATTTATCTCTCACAGATGATGCATTCATATGGCCAAGGCATACCGAGCAGCACAAACCTCCTCTTCGTGCGTGGTGCCTGTGCCTGGGTGCAAATGGACACACATGGGACTAAGCAGAGGAGTGACGATGCTGAACTGCAAGATCCACTTTTTCTGGCTCACATACTGCAAGAGAGATGATGAGAAGAAGGGAAACTACACTGAATTTGTCCTTTCTCCAGTCAAAGTGACTGCTTGAGGGAGCGTTCTGTTTTACTTTTGTATTTCACCTTTCACTCGACCACAAAAGCCATTTGCCCTCTGCAGAACAAAGGCTGACCCCAACCAAAGCACTGCAGTGAGGAGCCCCCTTTCTATATAAGCTCTGGAAAAATCACTCACCTCTTCAGTCAACAGATGAGAACCAGGCACCCAGCCCCTAGAAAGCTGCAACATGCAATTCTGTCCACAGCATCCTAAAAGCCAAGGACAGCAGAGAAATGCTGGGGAGAAGCAAGCACCGAGACCACCGAGTGATCCAATTTGACTGCTATGTGGGTGACTGCTCTGCTGTTATCAGTGACTCTTGTACAGCACATGCTTCCTATGGTACCTAAACACTCTTGACAGCCCACCTTGTCAAGATGTGATGCTGTTTAATGTTGCCCTGACAGCTTCCTGGCTTTGCCTTCTTTCTATTTTCATTTTAGAGCGTGTTCTTGCTAATAACAGTGGCTGAGATATGTGTTCTCATTATGAATGAAAAACTGCTCTCCAAAAAACTAATCAAGCAATACATTCTTGCCCGAAGCAGCATTTTAATGGAAGAAAAGCTTTATGTGCTCGTTACTAAATACCGTCTCTGTACAGTTGCATACTGTTTCCATTAATAGACTTCCCTAACACCCAGCCATGCTGATAAATGTCATTTTTCACTATAGTTGAGAACACAGGGACGGTTTGGAGAGGTGTTGGTCTGTTTCACATGCCTATAAAATGCACTGAAAAACAAAAGAAGGAAATCCCTTCTATTCCTTATCACAGCGTTCTTGTTGTTCCACCACGGAACAGGGGATCTTCCAGACTCATACCCTCACATTTACAAACCTGCTTCCTCTTTATCACTCAGAGAAACGTGAAGTGATATGGTGATGCTGTCCCCAAAGAAGCTCGTAATCTAGGGGAACTGAGGATTGTTTTCAGCTGTGAACATAAATGTATCAATCTCTCTCTCCTAACACCAGCCTAAGCTGCTTGCTGGCAGGGTAGCTTTATTTACAGCCATTTTGTTATTTGGAATGTGCTGGAAGACTGTAAAAGAGTGAAATATTTGATTCCCTGTAGCGAAGCCCTGATTTTGTTGCACTCCTTCTAGCAAGGAAAGGGAGAATTCATTCACCCTGCCACAGCCACCAAGATACTCATCTTTCTAATTCCGGGCATGGTTCCTTCTCTTTTCCACGTAAGGAGAGAAGCGGTCCTTGGCCCTGGCAGCGAGGCACTGAACAGGAGAGTGAGCTATGGCCCACAGCATCCCATCCTCTCCCCTAGCCCTTGGCTCCCTCCCAGCTACAGACACAGACCAGAGCTAACCCAGGAGGCACTGACAGGGCTAAATTTAGAGAAGCAATGTGCAGTGAGATACAGTGGTGTTCCTGGTGCCTGAGACCTGGCTTGGCAGCTGCAAGTGACAGGGCTGTATCTGCCTGTTCATGAAGCTGTACCCCTCCCACCCCATGAGTAGGGGCATCCTCTTTCCCCTTCAGCCAGCCCAGTGTCCCCTTGTTCCTGCACAGGACTGGCACAGGAACTGCACAGAGGGGTCCCTGCCCCCTGCTCCGCTCTTTGCTCGGCAGAGACATTGTAATTCTGCAAACACAAGAGAATCAGCAGCTCCCAAGAAGTGAATGAACTTCTTCCAAAAGCCAGTGCCCCCAAATGAAATATTTCAGCTGTCAGTGCCACGTGGGATGGCAAATTACAATAATGCTTTCTAGGACATCCATGTCGCAGACTTGTTTGTGGCACACAGCTACATGACAACTTAGCCAACTTGTAAATTAGAAATTATGGTTTTACTCTTACTGATGATGCCCTCCCACCTTGTGATGGATACGCCTTTAGAAACACATAAGCCACGAGTGAATAGCTCAAAAATAAATTCTTAATAAGGAGGTGAAAAATTGCTTTAGCTGTTTAAATACAGTCTGTATATTAAAGAAAATAGACTCTGACTAAGCTGAGGAAGTGACACAAGCAAACCAACAAAGTTCAGAAGCTGAATGAATGAGAGGGTACCATATGGTCATGGCATTTGCATATCTGAAGGCCAGCACTGGCCAAATCAGACAAGTCTTCACATACTGAGCTCTGAGCTACTCTGTGTTTGCTGTGAGATTAAAAAAAAAAAAGTGAAACTGGGAATACAGAGTGGGGAAAGGAACTTCAGTTCATCTTCTCAGTTTCTTAACTCTCACAGTCTGCTGCTGCTTAGCCTTGGCAGATGGCATAAAGCAGGATGCATCACAAGGAGGAACTCACTCACTGGGGATCAATTGTGCAAAGGCACACCTGACTTTAAAAATATCCTAACCTGTTAAGTGCTTAGAACCCTTTTAAATTTCACTCTGGGGCACAAAAAGAGGTGTTTGATTGTGTTGTAGGGTAACTCATCACCCTTCCCACAGCCTGTCTACAGCTAATCACTGCACACTCTGATATTGCATGGCATGATATAGGAAACCTGCTTGAGGTTCTGTCTGAAAGGAAGTGTTTCAGCACTTGTGGAAACTATTTTCTCAGACAAGACCACTTGCTAAATTCAACCCACAAATATTTTCCAACTCCCTGCAGTGCCTTTCCTTTTGACCAGTTTACCACTGATCAAAGCTTTTTCTGCTCAGATACCCCAAACAGTCCTCCAAGCAGCAGGAAGAAATAACAAGCCGAAGTTCAAACCTGTCTCTGCAAATACACTCTTTCTTGGGAGGAAAACTGCAGTCTGTGTTGGACCTGCCAGAAAGCCACCTGAAAAAAACACAGCTAGAAAGACAAGTTGGGGTTAGAACTGGCTCTGGGGAACAGCTCGATCTTTTCCAAGAACTTTTGCCAATATTGCCAACAGGAAGAACAAGCAGCAAATACAGCAGGACATTTCAGTAGAGAAAGGGATAGCGATGGCAGCCTGAAAGTGTGTTGGTTCTTCTTTTACATTTGCTAAAAAAATATTACTGATTTCTGTCCAAATATATTTTGGGTTTAACAGTACAGGTAAGTTTTTCTCTCCAAAACGCTGTAAGGAAAGGACATTAGAACATAAGGAATTATCTTGACATCCCATTGTAAAGTAGAAATCTATGCAAAACTGCAGCCAGACAGGAAGGTAAATCTGCTATGAGATTGTTCACAACAAAACTTGTCCATTATGAGAAACAATCCTCAGGCAGAACAAAATGAGAAAAGAATTCAATGGAAATGGGGACTGGCACAAGTGAATTCAAATGCGGGTCTTTACTTCACCACCCCTCAACTAGGCCAGGAAGATGCTGGGAAGAAAAACTTCCAGCACAACTGACACTAATGTAATGTCTCTCTCTCATAACTCTTCCGGGCCACAGCAGCCTGGGCAGATATTGTGGGCTGACACCAGTATGTCCATCTATAACTCTTCCCTGTGTCAAGGATTTCTAATGCTCCTCCCTGGATTTTGCAGCCCTGCTCTTCCAGGCAGCTCTGAGGCTTCACCTGATGGCCACTTGAAAGAAGATGAAGATTTGCCAAGCAGACTACAAACTACAAATTCTGTCTGTAACATTCTTTTGTCACAAGCATTTATCTCAAACATAAATAGGTGATATTTAAGGAAATGTCAGGGATACCATGATGAAATAATCTGAAAAAAACCAGAGCTGCTGCTGCTGAAATTGGTGTAAAAAAAAAAAAATAACAAACCCAAACACTTTTCAAAGGAGCCGAGGTATCTGCTGCAAATTAAATGTGAGAGACAAGGGGAAAAGAACCAGAAAGAAATCAGACAATAACCAACTCCTTCCAAAGGCCTAGAAACAAAACCCAACAAATCTCTGAGAAAGATTTACAGAAGGACTATTTAAAAATCAGTTTGAAAACCTAACTAAAATATACACAAACCAAGACATCATACTGAAAATGTATTCATTTCATATTTCAGTGCAGTTAATTTCCTGTCTTTTAAAGGAAAGAATCTGTCGGAGAAAATGAGTGGTTCTGGGAGCAGAGACATGAAAGGAGTCTTTACATGCATTCCCTGATGTCTAATAAAGCATGAATCTGTTCTCCAGTCTTCAGTAGGAATATTAGTAGGATTTCACCTTTCCACTTGGCAATCTGTTTCTATCAGGTATGTTATTTCTTCATCTGCTGCTCCAGAATCAAATTTCACTGAGGTGGGTCAAGTATCAAAGTTTTTAGCATTTCCTGCCCGGAAAAAAATTTGCAAGATTTCCCTAAAAAACCTTTGGGAGGGCTGAAACCATCAACCTTTCAAAATTATCATTATAATGTATAATGGTATTGTAATAACGGTCCCCTTCCTTTCAACGACTTACTGCCAGTCTTTCAGCCAAGGCACTTGTAAGAGCATGTGTTTGACTGTACAGACAACCAAAGGCCACACCACAAAGAAATCCCCACGCTTGGTCATTTGAAAATTAAATAGACAGCAGGTATGTTCTCCCAAACAGTCTATTTAATAGTGCTGGATAAGACACCATGCAGTAGAAAGCGTGCTGCTGCAAAAAAACAACCAAGAGGAAAGCCAAGACATCAATTTAACGACTGGTTACTCCTGGTAGGATTATTCTGATTTAAAGCAATTCTGTCAGAATGTATCCGCTATCATAACCAAGGCAAAGCAAATGAAGAAACACAGCTCAAAATCTGTCTTCCCATTCAGTTTGCTGCTTCAAGCATCCTTGGAGCACTTGGAAATAGCTGGAGACCAAAGAGAAAGCAGAAGTCCAAATAAGCAAGTGTAGAGTTTATCTATTGCAGGAAAAAAATGACCTATTTTGCTGATTTCCTTCAAATATGAAAGCAGATTTGACTTTGCATTGTTATTGGCAAATGACCTTTAGAAATAAAACACAAGTGACTTTTCCAAGTCATTTGCAGTCTCTATAAAGTGGAAAGATTTGAGATGAATGACTGCTAACAGGAGATTGGCTTGGGCACTAAGTAAACAAAAGTGGATGGAAAAAACCCCAGCAAAATGAAAAGAAAAATGGATTATCAGGGAGCCTGACAGGAATAAGGCAATGCCAAGAAAACAAATGAAATGTAATAATGAAATCAAATTCTGTCTGTGATATTTCAGCCTATACCAAAACAAGGTTTATTGTGCTTGGCAGTGGACTGCCAGAGATGGGAAGTGTAGCAGTTTCTTTTTCCTCTGCTCTGGCCTTCCTCACAGCATGGGGAGGGAGATGTGTTTCCTAGAAGTGTCTGTCTTCCAACCAAAGATAAATACTGGAGGTCTTCAGACTTGCTTCTGATCCAAGTTCATTCCAAGTGCTCCCCCATTCCCTCAGCAGCATAGTGACAGCTTTGCAGGAGGCTGATCCTGCCCATGAGGAATGGGGTGGTGGCTCAGCTGGCATGGGCATGCTGGTAGACCCAAAAAGCTCCATCCACCAGCAACAAACCAGAAGACCACTCTCTCTGAGTACCACACTGGCCAGTGCCAGCACAAGAAAGATCCTGCCATTTCAAAAGTCCAGGCAAAGCCATCAGGAAGAAGCCAACCTGTAACCAGACAGCTTCAGCTGGCTTAAGTCCATTTTTTACCTGGAGACAGAAAAGGGCCAGACAAGTTTGACCAGAGCAGCCTGCAAGGACTTCCCAGTGTGAAGGTGCCCAGGAAAGGCTGGCCTTACAAGGAGCTGTGCCATAGATTTTCCTGGATGAGAGACAGACCTGCAGCAGAGGCAGCTGAGAGCAGCCACAGGGCACAGGCTGGAGATAAGGGGCGTATTTTAAGTGCTGCACTGAAAATATATGACCTTGCTATTGCCAGGAAGCAAAGGCCTGATCCCACCCCCCCTCAAAGTCAATGAATGGAGCGATCTCAGACCTTGCTGGATCACCAAAATGAAGAAAGCAAAATGGTTTAGCCGTATCCTTTGCCACTTCAAGTGCAAGGATGCTGTGACAAGACACCCACTCTCAGAGGTTTTTAATCCTCCTATTTATTCTATCTATGATGGCTTATATAATTATGTATAATATATATAGTTGTCTAATCCTTAGAGGGCATGTCAAGTCTATCTAAAACAGGGAGAGCAGCCACACTGTCTTTCAGGGATCACTTTTTTTTTTCCTGCAAAGAACAATCGATTGCCTTAGCAAATCAAGTGCAGAAATCTGCATACCTCTAAATTTGTTCAAAGGAATGGTTTTGGTTTTTTTTCTTCTTTTCAAAATTCAGACTTGAAATACTTTCAGTGAGCACTGAGGCATTTGTGTTGCATAAGTCAAGCTGCCATATCTTAAAATTATTTGTTGGGTATTTATAAGGCAAACTGTTAAAGATCTTTCACTTAATACTATGTTTATGAGCACAGAAGGGAATCCCCCAGCTCTGTGAAAATTGTGTTCTAAAGCAAATCTGAGCTACACTGAAACATCTCTTTTTCCTCTGTTGAGGTGAGATGGACACCCTGAATGGAGAGCTTCCCAAGCAGGTCCCAGAACAGTGATTTGGGCAGGCAAGAGATTTTTCATCCCCCTCAGTGCTCTGGATCATGCAGTACAAAGCTCATGTGCTTCTTGATTCTGGGATTGTGACAGTGGCTGGCGCTGGCTGGCAATTACAGCTGCTTACAGTACAAATGGGATTTTGCTTTGCCATCTGAAACAACTCAGCTGAGACGTCAGTTGCTCTCCAGCAATGCTGAAGTGAGATAATGCACTCCTCATCACATACACAAGGAGGGCTCTCACACCACCCTTTTACATTTGACAAAATCCTGCGGTTTTGACCTAATGTGTTACAATTAGACACTAATAACACTTCAGGGACTGATGCAGTTAGACTCATTTAACCTCTGTTATAGCCATACTCTTCTCTTTCATCCCAAAGGCACTACATAAGACAACCAAGTGTACTTATTTGTATAATTGTTTTACAAAATAAAACTGGAAAAGTACATATTTCAAACATGATTCTGCTCACAGAAAGGAGGGATTTTTTTTTTTGTCTTTGTAATAAGGCAAGACAAATGGTTTCGTGCATGCTGGACCCCACAAGCAAAGTCTAAGAAACTGAAGACATTTCAGGAACTTCAGAAAACTTGAAATTAAATCAAACTTCAGCAGATATTTGCAGTCATTTCAGGAAAAAAGAGGGTTCTGACATCATTCAGGAAAATAGAATCTAACTAGAAATGTCTTCCCCATCTTGGCACAAACCTACCCAGTTTTCAGCTGATTTTGTGAAGACAGGGCAGAAAAATTGGTGATTTGAAAAACAATTTTGATTATTCTTATCCAGGAATTTCAAGACATCCCTAGCTATTGGATTATACTCCACAGCAGAAATCATAACACAGTATGTGTTCTGAAGCCCGTGGTAATGGGCACCAGAAATGGAACCACTCATTGTTTAGTTTTGCTGGTTTCTTTCTAGCTACATCACATACCTTAGCTCAGGATTTAATGTTTTGTCTAACTTCAAGACATGGTATTGATCAACATATCCTACTGGCATGAAGCACTCTGAAGACCTTGGACATGACATCAAGCAAATTCCATGCATATTTTGCAGAAATTTTCAAAACTAATTTAAAATCGAATTCAAGAGAGACCCTGGGTTTTGGGTGTGAACCACGTGAAGCATCTGAACATCCAGTGGCTTGCATTCATATCAGAGTAGGGTTGGCTGCAGAATGTTACTCTGAACCAGTTTGTACTCGCACTTATTATTGTATTCTGAGCAGAACTTGCACAGGGAAATGTCCTCATAATGGCTGCAAACGGACATTTTGCTATAGACAACAAAAGTCACTGGCATTTCAGGAGGCCGTGCCTGCCTGAAGTTAAGGACTGCTTTTCCAGTGAGATGATCAGAAGGAAGAAGAATATCCTCTAAGTCCTCAAAACATAGACAATAGAAACAAACACCAGCCAAACCCAGACAGGTCAGAGTAACGAGCATCTTGGAGTGCTGTCCAGTCAGACTTAAGGTAGCGAGGTGAGAGCAAGAGCTATGCTCACGGGGTGCTGTAAGTCCACTGTAGGAATGATGACACTCAGAAGGAATTTTTGACTCGCACCTAGCCAGAAAAGCAGCCCATATATCCTGGAAAGCACTTGATTCAAGAAGATCTGCATGCAAGCTTCGAAAAATTTTGCAACGTTGGGCTACCCCTAATTTTGATGGTATAGGACACATCAGATGATGTGAGAGGGGGCAGGAGGCAGATGAGAACTTGTCTCTGATGTTCAGAAGTCCAGAGGATAAATGACATCTTAAAATTGACGCTGCATACAAGGAAATGTGCCCAGTAAACAGATATCAGGTCAGGTTATGAGTGCCTCACACAGAGGAAAAGTGTTTAGGCAAAACAATCGCATCAATTACCACACAGTGCAAAGCAAGGGATTTGCCATCTAACCCTTTAAAAGAAGTGCATTTTATGTAGTTATTTTTAATTATCACTACACACACACTATGACACACTAAATCACAGCATTACAGGCTCAACAGTCCAGTGTAAGTCTTCATCTAGATTGCAGTTAAATAAGAAAAAGAATATTCTCTAATCCTCCAGAGAACATGTTTGCTGATCTGATCAAGAATGGCAACTTTTGTAACACGTGCTGCAGGCCACTCACAAGAGAAACTTGCATTTTAGAGAAGCTGAGAGCCAGGTAGAAAAGTTACAGCTTTCTTGCAAAGTGTGCTTTTAAGATCTTTTCTGTAGCAGAAGCAGTAAGTGAAAACATTACGTTAGGTTCTGATTCCTGATCAAAGGATTATGGAATTTAAACTATGGTACATCAAATCTCCTGTAGAGAGAGGAAAGGGATAAAGACACAAGTAATCGCTTCTGATTGAACATGCTTCTCTTCCCTTTTGGCTTGATTTCTTACATCCATGATGTTTAGGAGATTACATTGTTCATGTATCTTTCAATCCTCCACTAATAAATTTTAACTCACTAATCGATCTCACTGAGCAGCTGATGTTTCCAGGATTTTATATCCCTTACAGTTTTTGTGAAAATTGGCATCTGGCTAGAGGAAAGCAGTCCAGAAAATGTTCTTGCTCTCTGCTACAACTGTGCTTGGCAGCAGCTGGCGACCTGTCAGCTGGCTGGCTAACGAGCGTGGATGTCATTTGTCACTACCTACAGACATCACTGATGACAGAACAGAAACTGCCCAATAAAGGAAACAGGACAGGAACCAGATTTATGTAGGAAACGAGTTTTAATTAGTTCTTCTCCTTATTGAACACCTTGTTTTATAAGACATTGACATCCTTGTGGTGTGCCCTGTCTTCTGAGACAGCACTAGTCAGAGAAAGAGGAACATGTAAAATTATTAGAGCCAGGGAGTATAAATGTGAATTTGGGATTCCTGGCGCTACTGGCCAAATCCTGAAGGGTGGGTGATGGCCCATTGATGAGGAAATAAGGAAAGAGCTAACACCGATTTGTTTTTCAAAGCACTGGTTTTCCTTGAAGCAATGAAAGTAAAAAATTTCAATGACGACTGTACAGAAGACAGATTTTTTTTGCTTGGGTCTTTTTCCTTGAGTAATATGTTTAGGATGTGAACTTTCAATAGCTTATTTATTGTAATAAGAGCTCTGATGACCAGACATTTGCATGGGCAGGAATTTTGATGCTTGCCTGGAATGGAACAGATTGGAGGAGTCTCACAGCAGCATAAGTGCCCGTACAGGGCAGACATTTCACAGTTCATTTGTCCATCGTCTCAGTGGTAAAACTGGGTAAAAAACACAGTAATAAGTAATCAACCTGTAAATGTGCCAACCATGGGTCAAAATGGGGGATAGAACAAATTCATAGGAGGGATTCAAGAACATGTGAAATAAATAGCAGTAATATTACTTTTTCTGTGCAAGCATATTAAAAATATTTTTGATTCAGTGAAATACCTGCTTTCTAACAAAAGCTTTGGTGTAAGTTATCAGAAGAACCACTTATGTTAGTTATGATCCACTCCACCATCTAATTTAGAAGGATATTATGAGCCTTATGTCCCTGTTCTCTTTAAAGCATCCCCTCAGTCAGAGATTTCCTCCCATGTGATTCCCAGGCGGTATCTCAGGAAGAACAGGGACAAAGTTGCACCTAAGTCTGTGAATCCAACATGCTTTGACCCTGAAGCCTGGTTGAAACATTGCATTCATACCATTAAGTACTTTCCCATTTAACAGGCTGGTTGAATCCAAACTGATTTTTGGGGTAGCAGAGAACACTTTAGCAGTACGTGCCACTATCATAACATAGGACAGGAATTCTTCTAGAGAGAATATTTTTATAAATTTCAGGGGACCATCAGAGCAAACAAGGAGCAGTCACACCACAACCACTTACTTAGTCTACACAGCATCAGCCAAAAAATTGTTGTTTCTTTTCATCCTCTGTGGAAATCCATGTTGTGTAGGTCCGGTGTGGGAGGGATGCACACATTATCTGTTTCTTTTCATGGATGAACTGGAAGATATTATATCTTTAAGTAACTGAAAATAACCTCCCTTGCTTCATTTGCCTACTGTTTTGTGGCTTGGTTTTCTTCCCTCTATGTGCCAGAGAATTCATTTTGCACATGGTAAGGCAGCACCACTTTGGTCTCTCTTAGGAGAGACTCTAGGGAAGACCCTAGGAAGAAAGGTGTGTCTACCATCACAGGAAGAAGCTTTTGACCTTTGCCCATGCAGGTCAAGCAAGCAAATATTGGTTTAATAACCCATGGTGCTCCACAACCCTTGCTGAGGAACAAACACTACCACCCTGACAACCAGGTAGGGCTGAGGCCCAGAATCATTACAAGGCCACAGATCAAGGAGTAGAAATTAATTCCTGAGGGGCTGATAGAAGGCTTCATTTAGAAGCATTATCCCATGTGATCCTGGCTGTGTGCTATGCAAAATCAGGCACTGCTAGAAGCCAGAGCAGTCTCTGACAGGCCCAGCACAGCAAGGATGCCCAAAGCAGTGCAACCAAGCAACCTCTCTACAGCAGAGTCACCTAGGCACCTCACCAACCCTTGGGGTGCACAACTGCTTGGAACCTTGGAAATGGAAATGCAAATGCCAGCCATCTTCAGCGAGGCGGAGCAGAGGGGCTCATCAAATCAGAAAGGGCTTAAAAAAAAAAAAAAATCTACCAACAGCCTAATACTGCGCCAGATCAAAATAGATAGTGATCTCAAAGCACACAGGGAAGATTAATGAGTGGCACACAAACCAGGGAGGAGGCAGGGAACCAGAAAGGAGGCAGAGGAGATGAACGCCAGATGGATGCCAGAGCCACAGGGCTCGTGGAGCTCTCGGTGGAGCGCAGATGGCTCAGGTGCGCACCAGTGATCCACAGGGAAGATGTGAAGGGTCCCAGGCAGTCACTGGCTTTGCCACAGGACAAACAGAGAGATGGAGTGGGAACCTGCCAGCCAGAGACAAGGAGATCCTGGTGCATGGGGATGATGCATGAACAAGCCAAGTGTTTGCACACATTCCCGCTCCATCCTGTCTATGGGGCAGCAGCAGGGACAGCTGGAAACAACAAGCTCTTGCTCCAGGTGTTGGGAAGGCAGCTGCCCATGATCTTACACCTCACCAGGCGTGAAAGGTGCTCTGTTCTGGCCAGGGCACTGGGACGAGGCCTCCAAAGTCCTTCATCCCAGCTCCTTCTTGGAGCAGGAATACCCCCAAGCACTAGGGGAGAGACGCCATGGCTTTGTCTGCAGCATCCTGGCAACTGCCAAAGGTGGAGCATCCTTAGGGCTCTGGCCACCTCTTCCACCAGAGCAGGGGAGAAAGAGATTGCCCTGGGGTCTTTTTAAACTAAGTGTCCTGAAACTTGCTCTGCTGCATACTTTGGAGGAGATGGCAGGGGGTTTTTTGTGAGTTCTGATACACATTTGAAGTTGGGAATGTAGTTATGCACATTTAGTTATGGATTTACATCTCTGCACTCAAAAATCTTCCCAGGCTGGCTAAGCACTGTGGCTGAGCTGGCACCCTCATGCAATGTTCGTTTTGCATGAGTTTGCAAACTGTGAGGGGAAACTGGAATTGAAACCAAACCAAGTTAGATCTGGGAACATTTTAGTTAAGTGTAATAACGGGCTGGAAGGACAGTTGAGACACCAGCCTTCATAAGGGGCAGTGTGGAAACTCGTCTCACCCTGTGTCAGCTTTAGTTCATACCGTGATTTCCTTTTGGTTACTGAAGTCTGAGTCCACTCACTGCCAAGGGGTTTTAGATTCACCCCTTGTGAATCTAAAATCAGCACAGATATGGGGCCTTACAGTGTGAAAGCCATCTATGAAAGGCATATTCATACAATCTATATTAAAATTCCGAAGTATTAGTAATACTTACATGAATAAAATTTGCCAACGTAACAAAAATGCTAACAAACTATTCTGGCCCATGGTCTCACTAAATGTGAAAACTGGCAGGAGGGATAGAGGAAGGTTTTAGGAGGGCAAAAAGCACAATGGCAAAGGTCAGCTCTATCATACTGAACAGTGACAAACTCAAGTTTCCTCTCAGGCCTCACAGATTTTCCAAAGGTCAAAAACTACCTGATCATGCCTGAAAACAAATAGAGGGAGATGGAAATGCAGTGTCTGCAAATAACAATAAAGATAAGGCAACAGGACATAATGAAGATGATAAATCAAGGCAACAGGAAAAATGCTTTAAATTTTATATTAAACTTCTCTTTGCATTAAAGGACAGGCTTTAAGCTGGCTTAAGTAGACAACACCCTAACTTTGATTCACACCAGCCCAGGGTTTAGGGAACCAGCCCAATTAGTGTGTTGTTAGCACTTCACTGAAGGCTCAAACTAAAGTGCCTTTGGCAGAAAAGATGCCCATGGCACCCGATCCCTCAGAGGAGTCATTTGAACTCACAATTTACCTCAAAAAAGCTGAAAATGGGAGCACCCAACATGACTGTCAGGGGGGACAGTCTAATCCTGGCCTTCCCTTCTCACCTGGGGAGCAGGGAGAGTGAAACAAGCTATGAGATGACATTTCACTTTCGTTGTTTCTATGTGCCTGCACCCAACACAGTAAGACCCAAGTTCGTGCTTGAGATTTCCAAGCACGACTGAAATGTAAATAATGAATTAGCATAACAATGCAGGTTGCAGACAGTGCTTTAGGCTCCAGTCAGCTGATATGGCAAATGTGAATTTTTCATAAGAACATAACAATCCTACCAGTCAATAATATAATTTCCTCACTGGTTTTGTTTTTTTTTTTTTTTTTTTNTTTTTTTTTTTTTCTGAAAAGGTATGAATATCTAGAAATCATTTTCAATCATCATCACTTTCTGAAGGATTTTTTATTACCTCTAGTCATGACTCATAAGAGTGGGAAACAAATTACTCCTGCTCCAAATATAAACAGTGATGGTTCAAAATGTCTTCAGTTTCTGTCTCCTGAACTGTCTGCCTCTCAGTCAATTGGAGGATATCAGAACATATTTACTCTGAAGAGTAACAGATGTTTTTATCTTAAGTTAAATTTAAACTCAGCATCAATCTCCCAGAGAGAAATGAGATAACACAGGATCTCTTTCAGACTTTTAGATATGCTGAACTAAACCCTGCATAAAACAGCTCAGAGCTGAGTCTTGGTTATTTCTTGCCAGTTTTACTAAATCCATGTCACTATTTTTAAAGAAACTTTCCTGTCTCACTGTTCAGGACCACTCTGGCAGTCACACTCTCACCACCCAGACTTTCATTGCTGGGACCGAAGCTGTTTAGGGATTTGCTCTGTATTTAAGGAAGATGCCCCTGAGTCTTAGAATAGTCCAATTTCATATTCCTAAAGTATTACAGTTGGGAATTTTGTAGCAAGGGCTCTAACAGCAAAACCACGTGAGCCCTGAAACCACACAGAAAGTTTACTTTCTTGCTTCTTGTCTAGCAGTTTTCTAGTTCACAGCATTGTTTGAAAGCACCCTATGGTATCCCTACTGCCAGGACAACAGGGGTACAAACTGCTCTTTTACCTGGGCAAGACTTTCTGCTCTAGGATAAATTTTGCATTCCTGGCACAGCACAAACAGAAGCAGTGCCAGGATGGAGGGTGGGGAAGGTGTGGAAGCACAGAGCAAAATCCAGGTACTGCATCCACTGAGCCAGCTGAGGAAGTAGCAAATTTGGTGTGGAAAGTCAGATTTTGGAGATTTATTCTCCAGGCTTTGGTCAGCACCTGGGCCCCAGATGTCGCATTCCTTTCTCACTTTTCCTCCAGCTTTCCTCTGTTGAGCCTGCAATGTCCTCCTGAAGGACAGTGCCCCCTGAAGATGCCTACAAACCAACCCAGTGCTCCTCAAGGTGAGGAAAACCTGCTCCTCTTCCCATGTGGTCAAGCCTCCCACTTGGACAAGCCTTGGCTCAGCAAGTATCCTGCCTAATCCAAGAGACTGTGTACAAAATAACAGAATTAAGAGGGTGTGTTGGGACACTTCAGGCACTGAACTTGTCCCAGAGCCATGTTGTGTTTTCCTCAATCCTCACAGTGATGGGGGGAGACTTTGGAGGAAACGGTTGAGCCCAGGATATCAATACCTGATTCTGGGACTGGTGAGTCTGCCAAAACTTTGGGCTTTTGAACCATGGCAAAGCTTTGGATACAAAATGTATGCTGGGGCCTGATTGGATTCATTCGTCTTGATGGGGAAAACACATTTTGAGCATAAGCTGGGGGGTCTGATTGAGAGAGCTTGAACCTAGAATCCATGAGGGAAGGGAATGCCAACAGGATAGCAGGCACATCATTACCTGCGGGGGGAAATCTCCATAGGAACTTTGTACTGCTCACAGGAGCACAGGGGCCTCAGGGGTGTATCTGAAGTCCTGGTACACCAACATGCACAGTGTGAGAAAAAAAATGGGATGAACTGAAGGCATTGGTCAGTTCCCAGAGCAGTATCACTGGTATTAGTGAGACTGGGTGGAATGAGTCCCACAGCTGGAGCGCTGGGGTGGAGGGCTAGAGGACTGCTCAGCTGGGATAGGCAGGACAGGCAAGCTGGAGGTATCGCTCTCAATATAAGGGAGAGGTTTGATTGCACAGCCCTTAAAATTAGTGATGATGTAGTAGAGAGGATTAGAGGGGTGGAAAACAAAGGAGTTGTGGTGGGTATCTACCACCAATACCCCAGCCAGGTCAGTTATTCTACAGGCAATTAGGAGACATTCCTGGATCAGTAGCTCTCAGCTTGCCAGGCATCAACTGGGAATACCATGGTGCTGTGATGAATAAGTCTTGGAATTCTTGAAGTTTGTAGGAGATAATTTCTTGTCACAAGTACTCAGCTACCTAGGAAAGATGACCCCTAGAACTCCTTCTTGGTGAATAGAGAAGGACTCATGGGGGATGTGATGGTAGGTGGCTGTCCTGGCCACAATGATCATGAAATGATTAAGTTGAAAAATTTCACTGTACTAAGAAAAAAAAAGCCATCAGAGTTGGTACTCTGGACTCCAGGAGATCAAACTTTAATGTATAAACAAAGAGATGAACTGTAATACTTGGTCCTGGATGACTTTTATGGATAAGAATACCTGGTCTGTCATCACATGAGCCACAGCTTGTGCTATGGGCCATGATAAATGTCCACAAGACTAGCAAGGCCTCCAGGCTTCTAGTCAGCGTTGTTTACCTGTGACACACCCCACTGTTTATCCTCTTTGCCACCCTCCAGGCAGTGAGCAAAGATAATGTCACACAGCTCAGGTAACCTGCAGTCAGGATGCAAGTGACTGGCAGAACCACCACTCACAAATGACTTGTCCTGATCATTTAACAAATAAATTAATTCAGCAAACAAACAAGGCAAATTCACTCCTGCAGAAGGAATCTGTCTGCCCTGGAAGGGACTAATTGGCCAGTAACATTATTTCTGAAGCCCACCACTCCATAACCTACAGAAAAATGCACAATCTGCCTCAGGTTCAAGGCAGGTTGAAAATTTTATTCCTGCTATTGTCTCAACATTGCATGTTCTTCCAAAGCTGAAAAGAAAAGCTGAAGGATATGGCTGGGAGTTGTTGTGTCTCAGTTCAGTTGGGTTTTGTAAGTGTTTTCTGTGCTAACACCATGAAGAGCAGCTACTGAGGCCACACAGAGATCCTGAATTAGCAGCATCCATTACGGAGCAGGAAATTCAACCTTGCACTGGTTGGGTGACACATCCACACTTCTTCCTAGCAGGAAACAAAACTGAAGCCCACCAGCACTCCACAGCAAACACTGTGAGCTTTGAGCAGCTGGCAACCCTGAATCACCAGGGCTTTGCAAGACCACTTCAATTTTTATTTCAGAAACACTGTAAGGAAGAGGCCAATTTGTGACCTATTCTTCCTTTCATTTCACAAATAATTCCAGCTGCTATTCTGGGCGTCCATCTTTTCCATCTGCCTTTTCTGCTCTGAAGTCTGTTGCAGTGTTTGCCTTTGGTTCCTGGTGCTCTGCAGCTGGGAGTGCTCTCACAGACACACAGATGAGGCTGGGGATGGTCTCCATCACTTACAAGAATCTCCCTGTTTTCAGCATTTCTTCCTGACTATGCCAGGCTGTTGTTAGGAAGGGGATGGTCAAAATTTGGACACAAAACTTCAGAGCAAGGTGATCAAGTTGCTTTTGCTACTGTGAGCTCACAGCTAATTTGGCTTCACACTTACATATTTCCAATGGGCTTGGGAAATAACCAGCTTTGCATTCCAGGACGAGGGAGCACAGCTCCACTGGCAATATCCTGACTGCAGAAGAGGATTTGCTCTCATCAGTCACAGCCTGGGTTTTTGTCACTGCAAACTCCTCGAAACATCTACAGGTCAGAGGGGAGAGATAGTGGGTGCACCACAACCTTCGGTGGCTTGGAAAATTTCTGTGGCCCTATGCATGGTATGAGGATTTGCAAGGAATTTGGGGATTGACGTGCTCCTGAAAATCTTGTCAGTTCCACTGAGGGATTGGTTACATAATTCAGATAAATGCCAAGCTCTCTTCTCTGCATTTTCAGGATTAAATGTGTCTGTTCAGTCACAACAATTTTTTTCTGTATTTTTCCTTCAAGCTAATTGTTTCAAGTAAAGAAATCACCCGTTATCAAAGCAAAAAATCTTATTTTACCAATGAAATATAGTTTCAATTTTCTGTTTTCCAGTTTTCTTTCTTTCATGGCTTCAAAATCTCCCATTTTGGGTAGGGGGGAAACATTTTTCACGGCACTAGAAAGAACACCGGTGATTTCCTAACTGTGCTTAACCAAGCTAGGGTAAGAGGAAAATTTTCATTACCAAAAATTGCACTGCTTGTGAGGTAGGCTGGAGTTACCCTGTTTTAGATCAAGTACATGGGAGGACAATAAATAAATACCTGGTAAAGCTTTATTGCAGCCACCGTGCAGCTACAGAAAGTACCACAGTCTCTTGTCTGAAACCAGAGCGCAAAGATGTCTGTGAATGGCACATTTCTGGTTTGCAGAGTCTCGCTGGAGGCCCTGTGATGGAAGGGTCCATCCCAGCTGGCATTTCCACGTGCCCAGGATGTGCTATGCCTGACCCTCAGCCACAGGACCATGGATGAGCTTGCTGCTATGCAGCTGGGCGAACTTGCCCTCACCCAGAACAAGTTCTCATGGCAACATGCATTCTGTTTGATGCGATGAGACGATGAATGGAGCTGTTCTCTTGTAAGAAAATTGTGTAATAGCTCCAATGGCCGAGCTAATGGAACCTCTCTGAGGATAGGATCTGCATGACACTCTGTGCCCTCATCAGAGACCAGCTTAGAGCCACACGGGTGGGGAGGGGTTCCCAGTGTCTGAGGGGACACAGCATCATCTCCACCATCCTCTCCTTTACAGTTAAAACTTTAAATCGAACCTCAATTATACTTCCCAGCACCTGAGTGCCTTTCTGACTGGGATCATAATGAAGCAGCACCTCCTGGTGCATGGCAACATGCACATTCCTTGTGGGCACATCAGGATGCTGCTGTCCTGGCTGGCTGCAAGCTCAGCCCTGAGACCTCACCAAGAAACCAACTCTTCTCCTGGAGAGGTTGTCTTCTACCTCCATGCCTTCCATGCTGTGGCAGAGCAAACTCCAAATTAATAGATAAAAATAATGTATATTAAAAAAAAAAAAAAAAAAGTATGACTAATGTTTTCAGGAATTTTTTTTTTAAAGTATCTTTGGAAACCAAGAGAAAGTTGCCTTGGCAACATTGTTTTCCATTCCTCCTTTGCTCACTGTTTTCTTGTGTGCCTGTTTCTCTAGCTTGCAGTACACACAATAAATGCAAATCTGGGAAGGAAATCAGCATTCAGCCAAATAAAGGCCTTTCTTCCTTTTCACACCACCAGGCTGGAGCAGTCCCATCTATGATTAACAACACTCAATTACAAAAGCTAGTTTAGAAATTTTCAAGACTGAAAAGACTATATATTCATAAAAAAACCCAACGTTTTGAATAGCTTCTGTAGGACAGACAACCCAGATTAAGTGGGAGGGATAAGCACTGCTCTGAGCCTTTTTTGACTGAGTATGAGCCCAAAAGGAGCTATTACCTCTATGTAAATGCCAATTTTCATTAAGCAAACAGAAAGTAGTGTAGCAGCTATGAGGTAACTGGGATATAATTCAAGTTGACAGCTTTGAAATCTCTTCCCTTTGGTCAGATCTCATTGAATTTGGCAAATGGATTCAAGAGCTGCGGACTTGCAGGTGAACAGGAAGAAAAAAGTCATTATGTCCTCTTGCTTCTTCCCACCAAAAACTATACTAAAAAGGGTAAAACAGCATTTAGAAAGACCAATCATCCCTGTTCAAGTTTCTTGAGCTTTCTGTATGTGTCATGAAAAATGGTTTAATAATACATAAAAGTAAAAAGTATAACTTAAATGTGACTAGAGTTTCTTCTCAAATTAAAATCCAGTCTCTGCACAGTGTTGCCTTCTCCATCACACCTCATGGAATGCATTTACTTCCTTCTTATTCAAAATTAATATTTACGACCACAGCACAGTGTTTTACCACATTTACACAGGTGTTTTAGTTAAAAGGTCCACTTTGTCTTCTTCTCAACAACTCTGTCATCTGTAAGTTTGCAATCCACTCACCCTGCAAGGCGAGGTGCAGAGGAGCTTCAAGAGGACAGATCTCAGTGTCACAAATGCTGTGTCCCTTCCAAGACTTTGGCCAAACCACCTGAGCTTCACAAGATGGGGACAAGTTATCTGCACAAAGCTTAGAGCTGCTCCAGTGCTGTGTGCTAATATGTCACCTGGCAGCTGAACTGTCTTCCAGGTTCATGTCTTTCCAAGTCAGGAGATAGATTGCCTTTAACAGCTTCAGTGCTCTATCCATCTCCCCTTGGTGTAGCCCATGTTTCAGAGTTCAAAAACATTTATTGCTTTCTGTAATTACTTACCAAGAGGCAACTGACAGCGTGTTGACATAATTTTGCCAGAATTAAAACCTTTAGATTTTCTGAGAAAACACTTAAAACCTTAGTTATTGCTTAGAGATTACCCAGACTGCCAAATATCCCAGGGTTTCATATATCTAAAACTCTCTTTTATACAAAGTTGAAGGTGTTGAGTTTCTTTGCCTTGAAATTTTCCAATACCTTCATGTGACCTTGCCTGGGGGAAAGAAAAAGAAACAGAAAGTTAATTCAAAACAGCCTCAGTCAGCACAGATATGTTCATTTCCCTGCTTCCTTTAGTATTGACAGGTCTGGCAAAGTTCTCCATCTGAGCAAATAGAGTCATCACAGGATCTCATTTGTGATGTATGGCTCCAGACTTACTGTAGTAGCTGTTAGGAGCAGATCATCTCAGTGTTTCTGTCTGACGAGAGAGGGCTTGTGCTTCTCCTGTGATGGACATCGCTCCTACAGCAGCAAGTTCCAGCCTGAGGTGGGGTCAGACTGATGGACGCAGGTCTGGAGCCCAGCTCCCACCTGAGACCAGCAATTCTCTCTTGCATGGCTTGGGTGCCACCGGCGACTCGGTGGGAAATTCCCCTCAGAGATAAGTGCAGCCCCTTAGGTGAAACTCTGACAACACCAAGGCCAACAGAAGAGCAGTTTGCCGTCAAGAAAGGCAGGATTACGTACATCATGTGGCGTGTCTAGGACAGATCAAACCAGCAAGACAGGACCTTAGACCAGTAACAAGAAAGACCACAGGGATGCACATCTAGGTGAACATGAGCAGATCCAAAACATGATGAACTGGAGGAAAAAAAGTGGTGCTGGACAGGAAAAACATATGGAATCTGATGCCTGATTTCACATTCGCATTGCTGTGCCTCACCCTCTAATAATCACTGATGGACACTGGCTTTGACAGCTTTAACAGAGGATCTGTAGCCACAAACCACCCTCATTTTCCAGACAATGCAGATGGTGATCATCCTGAGAAATGTCTGTGGATCAACACGGGCTTCCAGCACTCATTGCTCCTACTGGGGTGTGGATGTTCCATTCCCAAGTGCCATTGGGCTGGTGAGTTACCAGATGATTTGAGAACACTGCCGACTTCTACCTCACTGACCCTGCTGCTCAGATTAATTGGCGCTTCTGGAGCGGTTTGCCAGGAGAGTTTTGTTGTGCCTGCTTCACCGTTAGCACTGCCTTCCTTACGCTTTCAAATTACAGCTTTAAAATCCTCCACAATAGATGGCATAAACACGTTTTGAGCAGCAGTGATGGTTTAGCTTTGAATTAGTGTTCCTTGCTACCCCAAAGCTGGCAGGGAGTCTGCAGAAAGTCTTTGGAATGAGTCCCTGTGTTTTATTTGCAAAATGTCTGTGGGTACTTCTGGTTGGCTTTTCAAAGCCCAAGGAGTAGATGTGGATGATTCAAGAGATATTCAGCCTGCTGAGGAACCCTGTGGGTCACAAACAAAACAGGCATAGTGGGATATCAGAAGCGCCTGCCCTGGCACAGTCAAGCACTAAGTGATTTGCGCTGAAAAATTGGGGTTTCAGTTAAGCGGCGTTTTGAAAAAAAAAAAGTCTGGTTTTCAGCTAAATGCATAAAGTCTTCCCCAAAGCCAAACTCTAATATCTGAAAGCTACATGAGAGCCAAAAACTCGTAATAAAACATTGAGACTTGTTTTGGACAGATTGTACTATGACTTCATTTTAAACCAAGACCTTCTGAATCTCGAGAGGAAGACAATTTGAATGACTTATCCACTCGGAGTATAACAAATTGGGATGTTTTATGCCTCCCTCAGCAGATTTTTCTGCTTGAACATGGCTTCCAGTTTTAGTTGTATCCACTCAGGAACCTTACCTGAGAAAAAAGTGGTGGAGCTTTTCATATATTCAAAGGCATCCACATGTTCTCCCATGCACTTCTCTCCACCTCCTTCCTCTGAAGGTACAGACAGATTTTCTGGTCCCAGACAACACAAATCATCATGAAGACTCATCTTTTCCTCATGAGAAAATCTGCTTTATCACCAGCCTTGTGGAGATCCCTTCTCCTTGCACTTTTACCTCAGGATCTCTGGTGACTGCAAAGCGAACACTCCCGAAGTTTCAAAAGGTGTTCACTGACAGCATCTGCAAGACTGGCAAACCTGTGTGTTCACATGCAGAACCAGAGTCTGAGGAGAGCTGAGGATCCGTCACACTACCATGGATGTTTCCAGAATTAACAGAGGTGTTGGAGCCTTTCCCATAGAAGTTTCTGATCCTGTTCACCTTCAGGACTCATTAATGCTATTCCTTTAGGAATGAAATTACAACCGTGCCCAAAAGCACTGAAAAATGCATGTGTATGAAGCACCTTTTTTTTTGCCCCCTATTTCTCCAGTGATCCCAGAAGCGAAATATTGAACAGAGGCTGTGAAACTGAGATTGGGCTGCTCACTCGAGGACTCAAAAGCCATAGTCATCTGAAGGCTGCCCTGTACAAGTAAGAAGTTGTCATTATGTGTCTCAGTCAGCTCAGATCTGCTTTCCCTGAAATGTGAGCACCCATTCCAATTAATTGCCCAGCTTGTGCAGCAGATGAAAGCCCTAAATCAAGGCAAATGACTCTTAGCTCTTTATATTGGATGTCTTTGCAACTTGATGGACCATAGCAAGAACTGGAGTGACTGCAGAATATACCTAGAACAAAAAATAAGCTTTCATGTGATGGGATTCATTATTAAGTTTAGGTTGTTTTCAATTTTGGTTGAAAAATTATTTGTTAATTATGCAGTCATTTAGTCATAGCCCTCAGGAACTGAGATAATTGTCAGCCTCTTAAAAGTCACAATTACCTTTTGTAAGCATAATTTCATGTGCTCCAATATCAGTGGAGATCACTGTGCTGTAAGAGAACATTTTTGTTGTCACGCTGCTCCTCCTGGAAAAAAACCCTAGGACACCACAGAGTGGCAGAATCCCAGGATGGGTCAGGTTGGTGGGGACCATAGTGGGTGGTCTGGTCCAACCTCCCTGCTCAAGCAGGGTCATCGCAGAGCACATGGCACAGGCTGGTGTCCAAGTGGTTCTGGAATATCCCCAGCGAGGGAGACTCTACACCTTCTGTGGGCAATCTGTTCCAGTGCTCGGGCACTGCACAAGAAAGTTCTTCCTCATGTGCAGGTGGAACTGCCAATGAGGCAAAAGTTCCCATTGGACAGCACCACAGCTGCTGTAGAGTAACTTCCAGGGCCACATTTTCAACCTTTCTAGCAAAGCAGTTCAAATTTTGTACTTTCAAACGCATACAGCTCATTCTGTGGAAGCAAGGCAAAAAGGGAGGAAAGGCCTGAATCGATCAACAAATGTATTATTTTGCAATGTTTGAAACCTATCCACTTAAAGAAAAATCCAGGATCAAGCAGTAAGCTTTCTGTGTTTTACACCAGTGTTAATGAAAGCACTAATATTTTTCATTCATTGTCACAGAATTTATTCTAAATTTCACCAGGGAGCAACTTCTTGTCTCAATCATTGGACCCTAACACTGCACATGCAGAGTGTTTGGTTACATAACTGGGGACATTGAGCTAAACCTTATGGTCAGTTTTTGGGCCTGACCTTTCCCAGGACAAGTCTGAAATTAAACAGCTGCAGAAAAAGAACAAAACTTGCTGGGGAAGGCAACACTCACCACCCTATGCATAGTTGTGGCCAAGCAGCGCAGGAAAGCATTGCAAGATGCATTTTAGCAGTCAGGGAAGAGGCAGAGGACACTACTACACCCTGAACACCACGAGGGATTCAGAGATGGCAAACTCAAGATAAACCCACTTAATTCAAAATGACACTATATGAAAAAAAAATAGTTCAAAGACTAGAGAGCCAGCTGGGAATTGGGAAAAAGTTTGCAAAATTATTTTAAACAATGAGATTTTGTGCTTCTTAAAGGCTTCTCTGAAAGAAGTTGGTGCTTTGTTTAATTGGAAATAGGAAACCTACAAAGCTCACCCTTAAATATATTTAAAAGCTTTGTAAATGGATTATCTGAGCACAGCAGGCATCATGCTTTTGGTAAGTGCAAGATGATATAAGCCTTAGGGAACTTTTGAAGATAGTTCATTCAATAATTCATTCACTTCCCTCTAATACTGTGTTGAGGAAATGTTAAACACTGGCTCTGCTTTAATAAGTGAATGATCACTCAAAATGTGGTTTCCTCATAGGATTAATTCAATTTGCCATCTTCCTCAAAGTAAGCCTTTGCAAGGCAATACCAGGAGCAAGGCTCAGGGACACAGGACTGTGCAGGCATCACCAGATAATTTATTGCCACACCAGCACCAGTTCTTTCTGAGCCACAGATACTGAGTTTGAAGTGCAGATATTGCAGATGGTGACACATTTTCATGCTTTGGCACAACATCTGAGGCTCTCTTCTAGACCTGATTACTTGATACAGGCAGCTTCCTTCATAGGAGGGAAGGCTTTCAAAAATCTTTCAAGGTTCTGTTTTATTTTGGGAACTGCTTGAGTGATCCTAGGCAAAATTCAAGAGCATTATATTGGCTGCAGGAAAACAGGAATTTGAGGTCAGGACATTCCATTGTGTTCAGTTTGCAAGTCCCAGCAGAACCCCTTGAAGAAGACAGCAGACATTCGTGCTCCAGGAAAAGGTGTTGATGTGTACGTAAGAGAAGGGTATGTGCGACTGCTCTACAAAACACCATTAAAAAAGGTAAGACTGATACTTAGTAGGTAAAGTATTTCCAGAGTACCTCTCAAGAAGAGCGCCAAAAAACCCATCCACAACACAAGCCTACTTTGAGCCCTTTGGAATGACAGGCTATTCAGTAAACCAATTCAGGCTATTCAATAATTCGAAAGTCCTTTCTTCTTTACGGGGAACAAGCTCCAATTTTCAAGCAAGTTAAGGAAGTGCTCAATTTCATACAACAAGGCTTAAAATCTGACTTTATTTGGGATTAAATGTTTTGAAAAAAGTTGTGCTTGTGTTCATTTAGTGGGAGTTCTCCTCAACTCAGTGAAGTAAGCAGAGAAGCCACACAGGAAAATAGGGGTGGCTGATATTCAGTGCAGGAAACAAAGTGTGAAGGATTTGAGGATATGGCAGGAGGAATTGCCCCCCAGTGTTTGGAGGCTGGTGCTTTCTGACTCTCTGCAGAGCCTGGCTCATCTTTCACTTCCACATCCCAAACAGAGCGTTTCCAGCCTTGCACAGCTGACCAGGCCACACCTTTTTGTAGTTGCCCAGACATCACATTTTGACGGGGCTGAAGCTGTTTGAAAAACATGATCCACCCCAAAGACACCGGAGACCTTTCCTGAACACATTCAGAAGGAGCTGCTGGTGTTTCTGGGTATGCTTCACCCTAAAATGAGTTTACTACATCTTGATTGTTGAGCTGGTATAAATATATTCTTAGGCCTGGAAATCGATTCAGCCAGGCTGTGTTCTCACACCTTTGCCCTCTACCTCCAAATGCTCCTCTGAGGAGCAAGTGGCCTCTTACCTTTTTTTGCACAGCCCTGTGGAGAGTGAATACTCACTGCTTTAAATCCTTCGAGCATATCCTCTGTCTTTTGGGACCATGTGAGCCTTCAAACACTGCATTGTATTTAGAGACCGTAATCTTATATTTTCCCTGTAAAAATAAGATTTAAAATCCTAAGAAACAAATTAGACAAGTAAAGGTGCTCCAGGGTGCTGATGAGCTATCACTCCTGCTCACGTAAGTCCATCAAAGCTCCTGAGGACATCAATACCACCAAAAAACTACTGTAATAGGTCAACCTTTCCCTCCTGTAGGCAGTCTTCACAACTGTGTTAGGCTTTGGGAGGATTTAGAAGGAGAAAGACTGAAAGAACAGTAAAGCCACGTGTTGTGTGGCACACACCCCCTGAGATCTGCTCCCAGGTATTTCACAGAATCCCCGTGCAACCTCCAACAGATATTAAGAACTATTAACATGCATTGTGGGCTGTTTATAAAGGAGCACTTTTGATGTCGAAGTGAAACTTTTATGTAAGTCGATGCTTATGGGTACATTTCTTTTCCAAAGTCAGAAAGCCAAGTATTACTCCTTTCTTAGGACCAATTTTAGAGTAGCTTTGACAACTCCATTATCAACGGAATTCTGATGACATCAGCTGAGTAACATTTTCTCTTAAGGTTGGGGTGTTCTTCATTTGCAAGATCTGTGGATCATCCGGAAGCAGGAGTACTGCTGTCTTCATACTAATCGTGGATCCTGTACACCTTCGACCCCAGCTTGAGAAGTTGTTGATGAAAATTTGCAGAATCATTGAGTAACAGCCTCCAGAGTACCAAGGGCAACTCTCTGCTCAAAGCAGGGAAACTTCAAACCAGAATGGTTGATCATGCCCTTGTCCAGCCAAGTTTTGAAGATATCCAATGGTTTCTGTTTTCTTCTCTTCCTGCTTCCCCCTCTTGTTTTGTTTGAACACAGGAATTTCTCAGGTGATTCCTCACTACTACAGTGCAACTAAGCAGAACAGGCTTCTTGTAAATCTCAGACTGAAATCACTGACCGTGTAAGTGCTGATTCATTTGTAATTAGTCACATTATGGTCCCATTTCTCAATTTCTAGGATTATTTAAGATTATCAAAATGGATATTAAAGAAAAAGTGTCCAATCCAGTTTTCAGTAATGGCAATATTCCAAGGTAATTCTATATGGGTCAGGTGAGTTTCCAACACCAGAACAAAAACATGGGTTAACAAAATTCCTTAATAATTATTGCAATGCCACACAGTTTTTGCTTCAAGCTAAGGAAGGCTCCAGGAATTCTCTGTGTCAGGCTATGGCTCAATGCTTTGGTGAAAAGACACCGTTTTCCTGTTTGTTGTGTCTGTCCTTTACAACACCTGAATGCAGAGGGGTGATCCGAGCACAAGAGATTCCAACACAGTTGGCTTTGCTGAGTTTGGCACAACAGTAATGAGGAACATCAGCATTCAAATAAAGTCAATGATTAGAGCTGTACACGCAACACCAAGAAATCTGATCATTAAGGCCACATTCTCCTGCCTCAGTTTCCAATGACAAACCCCAAATACACTGGTCCTACAGTGACTTTCCCTTTTTATCCCAGAGGGAAGAGGCAGGTGATTGTGGTCTGAATCAAAAGAAAGTACAGCTTTATAGAACCACAGAACCATAAAATGGTTTGAGTTGGAAGGGACCTTGCAGATCATCAAGTTCCAACCCCTCTGCCTTGGGTAGGGACATCTTGCACTAGCCCTGCTTGCTCAAAGCCCTCCAGGAACACCTCCAGGGATGGGGCATCCACAGCTGCTCTGGGTAGCCTACACCAGTGCCTCACCACCCTCGCAGTGAAGAATTTTCTTCCCAGCATTTAAGCTGAACCTGTCCTCTTTCAGCTAAAATCATTCCCCCTTGTCCTTTGCCTTTATCACAAGAGAGTACAACTCAGCCCCTTCCCTTTTAGCATTAGTCCCCACTCAGGAATTTTGGCTATGCTCAGATGGTCATTGACCAACTGTAATCACAGAAAAGGAAACTGTGGACAGAGTGAATGATGAATCAGCAATTGCAGTGGATGATCCTAGAAACCTGGACACATCACCGAAGACAGGCTGTGTAAGCGGTCCCCAGCCTCGCTGGTTAGAGGTGTAACTCCCACCAGAAAACAGTGGGTATTAATTAATGTGTTCTTTCTTTCAGCAGGCTAAATGTCCTTCTGCCAACAGAAACCGGTGCTGTCTTTTATTTTTATTCTTTTTGTTCCCCTCCGCCCTGGCAGTTGGTAATGTCAGAGTAATAGATAAATCTATAGTGTCTGGCACCTTCAAAACCACCTGGTATGTCTCGCAGGAGTCATTGAGAGCTGTTGCAAGACCAGTACTTGGTAAAAGGGTAAATTTCAGTGGCCCACACTGCATCACTTTTTTTCTGATGTACACAAGAGTTTCTTGAGAATTTAGAATTAAAGAAGAAGTCCTATTTCCTGTGTATGTCTCTGTCTTCTCCATCACTGATCCATGCTAGTTCAAATCCTGGGGCATTGCAGCTCCAAATGTATAAGGAGATGGAAATCATATAAAATCTTCATTCCATCATTTAGATAAAGTTGTTATAATATCCCCACACTAGCAAGAAAAATCTAGCAAGGTTACCAAAAGGCACAGATCTGGGAAGTACTCCAGCTAGCTCACGAAAGATGTATGCTTGAGTTCAGAGACAGCAGCATGACAAAGCATCAGGTTAAATGTGTAATTTGAGAGAGAAAAATCTTACAGTGACAAGACAAAGAAAATACAGCCATTAAACCGTCTCCCTGCATTGCCAGGGACAGGGCACAGCATCTTTCACCTCCCACTGAACCTTTCATCTGCCAGAGGAAGGAAAACCTCCCAGGCTGAAGAAAGAGCATGGCTTCTGTCTTCCACTGGAACCCAAGGAATCTCGCCCACCGAACTTCCCTCCAGCAGAGGGGAGTGCAGCCTGTACAGCATGAGCTGTCAGAAACTCCAGGAGAAGGGAAGAGCTTGGCATTTCCACCAAGCCTGTAATGATGATTTCATCTTGCGCAAATACCAGTAAAAAGCACCGTATTCCTTCTCATGTAACTCAGAACTGCAGGAAAAGCAGCCTGAGGTTAGCCAGCTTTCAGAGGTAGGGAAGCTTGGAAGGAAGCTGGTGATAAATGAGAATATTGCTACAAACCAGCTCCCTGCTCACAAGGATTTGCAAAAACTGGTCACGTATTTTGTCTACAGCGTCAAGTGAACACTAAAATACATCTGTAAACTTGTTTGCTAGGTCAAACCCACCGTTCAAGCTAACTCTGCCCATTTTACTTTTCCATAAAGAGTCTGCTCTCTACTCTTTCACTTGAACAAATTTTTAGTGTGTTTTTATGTGTGAACTGTAATGGATTCACATTTTCCTCTTTGATACTGCTAAGCATGTTCCAGAACATTTTCTCTTCCTCTAAAAAGATACTATGCAGCAAAATATACCTTAACTTCCAGCCTTTTGGTATAAGCAGGTAAGCTCATTTGTCACAGCCCAGCCTTCTGAGGGAGTAATAATCCACATCAATGTGGCTAAGGTCACTGCTAAAAGTTTGCAGGACAAAAGCCAGACAAGACTGAGGGAGTCAGGCACACACTTGCATGATTTTTCTTGCAATTTTCATCTCAGAAATTGATTTTCAAAATGCATTTGCTTCAGTATCGAGCTATATTGTCTCGTTATTGCTGTTTCAAGATCACATTTGTCCATATCAATCACCATAATTGCTGTACTGTAAAGAAAGTCTATTAGAATTATGTCTGCAAAGATTTCACAATTCAGTGCTAGAAAGAGCCTGACCATTAACAAAGTGTAAGTGTAGTCTAAAATCCAAATGTGTCTTGGACTGATTGTCTTTGCCCTTGGGCACATATCACCGGCTACCTCCAAACAGGAAGCGAGGAATCCTTTCCCTCATGCCAGTGAGATTGTGCTCTCATTTAAAATCTTTTTTTCTACCCACCACACAGCATCATGCTCCGGTCCTGCCCAGTCCATTTCCTGACCTGGGCTCACCTCTCTGCTTCACTTGCTCAGTAGAGACTGAGTAAATCATTTTGTTCCCAAGGGAATGCAGCGTCAGCAGATTTGCACACCAGCTGTGGTAACTTTAGTTTCATTTTGCTCTGGAGAACTGGCATCTGATCCAGTGCATAAACAAGTTTGCCAGACTTCTTCACTGATGAGGGTAAGAGGAATTGATAGCTCTCATAAGAAATACATGTCAGAAAGGCAAGGATGTTATTAATATGGAAAAAGTAGTAAAAGTAAGAAGCCATATGGAAGAGTTACCAGGCAGAAATCAGAGTCCATCAACAGAAAAGCAGAAAAACCACAAATTTTCTTCAGGTACAGGACTTGATAGTAAATTACTGTACCATGCCGATAAGACATATTTAGATAGTAAAAAAGTGTTTCTTCTATCTAGAATATCTTTTAAGCTAAATTTCTAACACATCTTAAGGAAACAGGTGCTGTGGTCCTTGGCATCTCTCCCAGTTCAAAGTACGAATCAAAAAGGCCCCAGAAATGAATCTGCAAGTCTGTCCATCACTGAGTCACCACCTCGTGTGTATATTACATTTTTCAAAATTGAACATTTATTTTGTCACATGAGCATACTTGTTTTCACCACACCACTAAGGTGATATGATTCCCATTTTATTAAGTAAAAGTTGTAATAGGAATTTGGCTCCAGAGAATGAAATAGGGATTAGGGATTTCCTTTCAGGTTAACAGAGAAAAAATGCATTTAAAGTGGCATGGGCTCATATGCCTTGTCTCCTCTTATTTGATCTCTGTCTGTGATATTTTGATTTATCCTCTTTTCTTGAGCCATCCTAACCTCCCTGCCAACTAGCCTGGGTGAGCCAGTCTCTTCCTCCCATATCCCTCTTTCCCAGCTCTCTACCCTCACCTTCACCTCAAAGACAGACCCTTCCTTTGCTTCCCACCCAAAATCCTCTACCCATCCTTTCCCCGCCTATCCCCCCATCTGTATCCCCACCCTGTGCAGTACAATCCCCCTTTCCCTGGAAGTCTGCTGGGAATTTGTTACCCCTACCTCCAATACCCATGCTCATGATTAGCAAAAGGATGTGCTACCTGCCACCCCAACCTGGCTTGTACCGAGAAACACCACCTTTTAAAAGTCTGGTAAATATGTGAAGGCAAAATTGTCCCTGACAAGCAAAGGGATAAAATAAACAATGCAAGTTTTTTCCCCTTTCCACCAAGTGGGCAACCAGCAAACAGGTTTGCTTTGCAAGTGAAGCAGTTCGGAAAACAGATCAAAGCACTCCCCGAATCTCAGCAATAGTACGGATCATTTCTGAGTAACACATCCCATGGAGAGAGCTCTTTGCAGGGGCTGCACCAGCCAAAACAGGATTAGCAAGTGGTAGAAATAAAAAGAAATTTTCACACTTTCACTCTAGCAGTGAAAGCAGTCACTGCTAGAGTAACTCAAAATGTGCAAAGTGCTTTCACTAAAAAAGATACCCAGGCTGAGGAAAAAAATATATGGGATGGGATCCCATGCCACCAAAATGCTACCATTCCTGAAAAACAAGCATTGAAACTGTTAAAACACATTTCACATTCTTGTTCCAAGTCATTCAGGGGCACATGGCAAATGCTGACTGCAAGACACCTTGTACTTGAGCTCTGGAGATTACCTAGAACAGAATAGATTTATTGTCTCAAATATAGTGCAGAATCTGACTGTCACCTGTCCTTGCATGCTACATTGTTGTTATCCTTCGGAGGAATTAAAATGGAGAGTCCAACCCAAACAGAGAACCCCACGCTTATTTCTGTAAATTCATATGGTGACACAGCCTGAAAACTCAATGTCAGGGAGGAAAATATACATGGCAAAAAGTTACTCTTCCAGCAGATATACAGACCAGACACAGCCATTATAACTCTGTCTGCTGGGGACAAATTCTAGGGGAGACACACCAACACCTCTTCCTTCCTTGCCATATTTGCCCAGCATATTGGTCAGAGTGCAGGCCATTGCAGTTATTATCCTGTTAAACAACTTTGACAGATCAACTCTGGAAGAGTTTTCTAATTATTTTGCAAGCTTTCTCTCATTTAGATCTTTAGTTCGTGCAGCATCTTCTGGCAGGGAGCTCCACAGCTTCACTACGCAACAAAGGATCCACACAAGAGGATCTTTCCTTCAGTCTTTTTTAATATTGCTTAAAAAAATCTTTGAAGGTTTTTCAGTGACGAGAAGCAGCAGCTACTCTTTCTCTGCTCTCACCCTTATGCATGAAGGACCTGATCACAGCCCTTTCAGCTGTTTTCTTTCCACTCGGATTTAAATTCTTCTTAAAGAGCATTCACCCATTCCTTGGTTTCCAGATCCCTTCTTCCTGCCCCACCACTGCTTCCATGGATTTCTCTGAGACAGAGTACACAAAGCTTCATGCCATGTGCAAGTCTGAGGCACGTGGGGGGTTTATGCAGCAGGGTAACAGTGTCATCTGCTTTTCCCTAGACATCTTTCTTAATAGTTACCTCACACCCCATTTTCAATTTTGACCATGCTGAGCTGCAAATTGAGGTTTTCACAATGATTTACACAAATCCTCGGATCCTCTTTGTAATTGGTACATGATAATTAAGAGACAAACAGCATATATGCATATTGAAGGCTCCCCCGCAAGCACAGATACAATTTTGCAGTTATATGAAATTAATTTTATCGGCAAGTTCATTTTTTCTGAAGACCCTAAGTTAGTTTAGACCGTCCAGAACAGGTCTGTATCAGCAGCAAGATCGGCCATATTCTCCTAGATCCCATGAAGGAGACTCCACAGGCAAGTTTTCTCCATGGAGAAAACAAGCAGTTGCTCCTCCTTTACCTTTTGAAACATTTGTTAATATGCTTTCCCACACAGCTCCATTTCTTATTTCTATGTCCCCTCTAATTCTTTTCTTTCTCATGATTTCTTATGCATGTGCTTGGCAGATCTAATCCCCTGCACCACCCAGTGCCACCATCAAGTTCGTAGAACATTCCTGAGGACTCTGCTGCCTTTAGAGATTTATTCACCAGCCTAATGTAACTCCATCTAATTTTTCTCCCCCTTCACCATGTAGCATGGGTGCCAATTTAACAACCTGACAACCATTAAGATCCTTCAGAACACTGCTCAGGTTGCTAGATATTCAAGTTTTCTTCTTAGGTAGGACGTGAAACATCCCATCAATTTAATCAATGAAAGCTTCTGTCACCCAGCATCTGCCCTCCCCTGCCCCCACGGGGAAGGGAAAATTTAAAAACCCCTCAAAAAAACCCCAAGTTCTTTATTTAGGCAGGGGGAAAAATCATACCATAAAAGTTTATGAGGGAACAGCAAATGAAGGGGCTGCTCTGGAGAACATATGTTCATTCTGCAGAGACACCCCAGCTGACGCCAACAGAGCACCGGCTGCTCCCATGCTTATCTTAGCTCCTGTTGACTCAGTTCCAGGCAGAGAGGAAACCTTAGCAGGATCACGCTGCAGTTTAACTCTGCAATGGGGTTGGAATTATTAAGAATCTCTCCCTGCTTCCAGATACACTGGAAACACAGACTAAAATATGTTCAGATATTTTAAAAGCAGAATCCTTACACTTCTGGCAACCTCAAGAGCTTAGACCATTAAGAATAACTATATGGGCTTGAAAAGAACAAGTTTAATCTAGAAGACCTAGCCTAGTTTAAGTTAAGGCTGCAGTTAACTAATTCTGAAGGGGAAAAAAA
>VZRN01006386.1:459585-481208 GCA_013397935.1 Dasyornis broadbenti | reverse complement strand
AAAAAAAAAAAAAAAGAAGACGTGTAGGGGTTTATGTAAATTTTTTAATTGTCTTACTGAATCCATGTCAGAAGATACCACATCTCCTAATCTGAACTGGCAAACCTGATGCTGTAGAATAAAACATGTCATGTGATCATTCAGGTTTCCAGGAGGACTATCCCATGGCCATAAACCTGCAGGATTGTTGACCAGGGCTGATTGTGGGGAGTGGACAGGCGAGTCAGGCCATTTCCAAACCAAGGCCTAACTTCTACAAAGAGGTTTTGTAAACTAACATCACCTTCATTGGTGCAAACAGCATATTCAGGGAAAAGGAGGGCAGGACACCTGGATAAGAACTCATTGATCCAAAAGCCTCAGTGAAAAGGTTTTCCAAGTGCTATGAGCAGGGCATGGATACTCATGGTCTATGGCAAAACAGAAAACCTATTGGTATCAGGCAGGCCCAGGCATTTTTCTGAAACTTTTATGTTCTCTTGGAGACATCCCAGTCCCCTGCCCTATCCCAGTCATGGGGATGATGCCTGGGCAGATGAGCAACCACAAAATGAGAACAGGCATTGCCTGTGTAGGATTGGAATGGTCTGGGGCTAGACCAAATTCTGGGGCTATATTTCCCATGTGACTCCTTGGAATTCATACTTGATACAGTGTTTTTGCCGTGCTTGTAAATGTGCCTCAGCCAGCTACTTCCAGCTGTGGGTTGTATCCATCTCTTTGGAGAGAAGGAGGACTTTCATGCTACTTTTCAAAGGTTATCCCACTGTCCTTGCCATAGGAGGGAGGGGGAAATAATGCCTCTTACTGCCCTTTCTCCCAAAATACAGCTGTCTAAAACTCTCCTCAGGCAGAGGCTCAGCACGGAAAATTTTAGCCCCCAGAGGTGAATGTCTCGGAAGGTTATGGGGAAATGAAAACAAACGGGATTGAATAGAAACTGACTTGTGACCTCTGAGCCAGTGGTTGCTACTAGACCCCAGAGCAGGGATTGCTTGTGACAGGTTGAAAGCAATCTTCCTCACACCACTCACAAAGATTAATCAAAGACCTTGGAAATTTTGATTTATAGATCATATATTCTTAACAAGATTATATTTATTATTATACATTAGAAAATATCCATACAAATGAGACATTGCTAAACTAGAGCTGTCAAATATTTATTTTTGCAGTCAATAGAAGTAATGTTATTAAACAATTCAAAGGCAGCCTTCAAAAGTAAGAAAAATAAATTCCAAATTGGTTTAAATGAATGAATTCATAGTAATCACGGCTGAAATATCAAGTGATCAATCTCTGTCTCCACTGCCTTCCAGTCCTGAATATTTAATTAGCAGAAGATGAAACACAGTGCAAAGGTTAGGGAGTCTGTTGCGGAGGTAAATCTGGAGCCAGCCCACTCCCATGAATGAAGCACTTGGCTCTCTGCTCTGGGCCTCCTGCTGGGTAAACGACAGTCGTCAGTGCCAGAAAGCTTCTTCTATCAAACCTTGGGATGCTGGAAATACAGGATAATCGAGGTGGGAAGGGACTGTGGTCAGGCTTAGATGAGGTTGCTCAGGACTACGTCTGGCTGAGGTTTGTGGGTTCCAGGCAGGAACACCCAGGACCTCATCCCCTTTTCTGTGCCTCAAGAAAAGTGGGGATGTTCCTGACAGTACAAAAGGAAGCAGCAGGCAAATTCAGCTCCCTTCTTCCCCTTTCTGCCCTCCAACTGAGAGTGAAACAAACAGGGGGTGGATTCAGTTCAGATATAAGGAAGAAATTTTAGAGAGAAGTTGCGGGTGCCTCATCCCTGGCAGTGTTCAAGGTCAGGCTGGATGAGCCTTCGAGCAACCTGGTCCTGTGCAAGGTGTCCCTGCCCATGGCAGAGGATTTGGAACAGGATGATCTTTAAGGTCCCCTCTAACCCAAACCATTCTGTGCTTCTGTGATTCTATTTTTTGGGGCAGATAATCTTGAGGAAGGGGAAAAAAATGAGTACACTTAATCAATGACGGGACATGCCGTGTAGGACTGCTGCTCTGCCAGCCTGGAGCTTGCTTTCAGACCCATGACAACGTGCAGGAAATTATTAATGATTACCTAGTAATTATTTTAATTGCATATTAAATCTGTCTTGTGTTGTATGAACTGCATTAACAGCATTAAGTGTGTGAAGTATAAGCAGGAATACTCAGCAGTAAAAATTTCTGCTTTCTCTTCTGCTTTCTTCTCTCTTTCCTGGGAGGTGGGAAAGAAGGAAGCCACTCATGGAGGCTGAAGGTAGGAAAAGAGAATCTTGGGATGCCCCAGAGCTGTACACTTGAAGCTTTATGGCCCCAGCATTGGCAGTGTGAGTCATTTCATGCATTTTGGAGGGAAGCGATACTTTTAGGCTTTCGTATTTATGTTTTATAGGCCATGAAGTACTTTCTGAAATATTTCACCCTTGACAGGTTTATGGACAAACAGATATCTTTCTTTCGTATTTAGTCATGTTCATACACAAATTACCTAATTCCAGTCACACTAACACTGACATTACACCCTTGCATTGCTCTCTGGGTTTGAATATTTATGCACCCCAGGTCGTACTGTTGCGACAGGGAGGTGCAAAGGACTGCCCCTTCTCCAGCCCCCACGGCAGAAGCTGCTGCCTTCAGCAAGGCTTCTCCAGGAGAGCCTGGAGCACAGAGCTACCAGAGGGAAAGCAGAGGCAACCCCTTCCACTGGGAGACCAACGAAGGGCATCAATATTGTCACTCCCAGACTTCTCTGCCTACCCTGCAGGTCGCTGGTGCATCTGTGCACCACAGGAGGTTGACAACAGCAGGGAGAAGTTCTGAATCTCTTCAGCAGGCAATGGGATCTGCAATGAGGGGCTCTGCAGCAAGCAATGGGCAGCTGGCACTTCGTCCAGCACAAGCACAGGCCAGGTTTTCTGCTTCTGCACTGCCTTCCCTCTAGGAGCCAAAGATGCAAGAGTCTGGACAAATGACAGCACCAGAGGGACACCGCTGGCACACTGAGGGAAGTAAGACTGGAAAATGTGAGGTATGAGGACTATCTCTGCTGGGGCTCTCACAGAGGTGCCACCCCCTCTGACTGAAAACATGCCTGGCTTTGTCAAGCATGGAGCTAGTGGATAATGGTGGCTTTGGATCAAAATGCATTTTCCCAGTGAAAGCAATTTTGCTGAATTTAGGCTCTTTAATTTCAGCACTACTCATCAGTGGCTCTTCATCCTGATTACAATGTTCATCTCCAAAAGCACTATTTCCACAGAAGTGCTGATTAATGTTATCATACCAACAAGGCTTCGGAAACAAAAACACTCTGGAGAAAAGTTGTCAAAATCCCGTCACCTCAACATGATTGCGGATGCAAGGGAGACCCTGAGCTACAGGATGGGAACTCCTTCCTAATCCCGGAGGGCTAAAAATTACCTCCATGATTCCCAGGATGACAGACACCTTCAGGCAAAATTCTGTGACCAAGCTTTCTTCAGATAAAGCACCACTTTGATCCTGACAGTTCCACTGGCCTGGGTGAATCTGGTCATGGTTTCACAGCAGGGAAAGAAATCAAAAGATGGGATCTCTTTTCTGTTCAGGACAAAGGAGTATCAGGCCATAAGCAAAGTGTAGCGATAAGAAATTTCTGAAATTCGCAATATTCAGCCATTCAGGGCTCCAAAATCCCCTCTGGCTGCAGGACAACCAGCAGAGCTATGCTAGTGACATTCAGTCACGGTTGAACCAGACCTTCCTCTGGGTGGTTTGCTGTGACTGGAAGTGTGAAACTCCATTCTTTCTGCCTTTCTCTTGCCTTTATCCATCATAAGACTGTGAACATTTTGAGACCTTCAACTGTTGTGTTACTACACTTCTGTCATGTTTGCTTCTGTTTTCTGGGACAGGTGCCGTTTCTTTTTTGCCATAGCAGTTTTGACATGTGCTTCACTAGTGAGAAAAGTAACTGCTTTCCCTAACTGCATTTTTTTAGCTGTACCTAGAATCCAGCAGAATCAGATGCTTCTGTTCTAAGTGCCTCCATACCTCCAGTGACAGACAGAAATTGCCCCCCACCCCGATCCAAGGAGACACAACAGCAGAAAACAAAGTCGTATCATTTCTGTTTCACGCAGGGATGAACCAGAACAGAGAAAGATTGAACAAAATACCCATTTTCTGCTTGCAGATTAAAGTTCCAGGTCCTAATGCACCAGGCATCTGTGAAGAAATGGGTTGGTTTCCATAGGAAAACCCTTTCCCTGCACTGCCCTTGTGCGCTGGCTGTATAAAACAGTCGGACTGCAGGATGGGCCAAGGCCTGGGGCTATGAGCTGGGTGGGGTTTCTAGGCAGGGGCAGTGTGTTGGACTAAGCCAGCAGTTAAGCAGGAAAGCAATGCAAAGCAGAAATTACATCTTTCCACTTTTCCAGGCTGAGAATTATTTTTTTTAAATTACCCAGACTCATACAAATTAGACAAATTAGAGAGTATGAAGAGTAGACTGTATGAAGTTTAACAAGGTTAAGTGCTGGATTTTGAATCTGGGGTGGGGCAACCCTGGTTGCATGCACAGACTGGGGAATGAGAGGCTGGAGAGCGGGAAGGGACCTGGGGGTCCTGGTCGATGGCGAGTTGGATATGGGTCAGCAGTGCCCTGGCAGCCAGGAGGGTCACCTGTGTCCTGGGGGGCATCAGGCACAGCATCACCAGCCAGGCAAGGGAGGGGATTGTCCCGCTCTGCTCTGCTCTGGGATGGCCTCAGCTCAAGTCCCGGGGACAGTTTTAGGCACCACAAATATAAAAGACATTCAGCTGTCAGAGTGTCCAAAGGAGAGCCACAAGAATGGTGCAGGGCCTTGAGGGAAAGCCGTGTGAGGAGTGGCTGAGGTCACTTGGTTTGTTCAGCCTGGAGAAGAGGAGACTGAGGGGAGACCTCATTGTGGTCTTCAACATCTTCATGAGGGGAAGTGAAGAGGCAGGTAGCGATCTCTACTCTCTGGTGACCAGTGACAGGGCATGAGGAAACAGCCTAAAACTGAGTTTGGGGAGGTTTGGGTTGGACATCAGGAAAAGGTTCTCCACAAAGAAGGTTGTTGGGCACTGGAACAGGCTCCCCAGGGCAGTGCTCACAGCACCAAGCCTGTCAGAGTTCAAGAAGTGTTTGGGCAACACTCTCAGGCACACAGTGTGACTCTTGGGGCTGTTCTGTGTAGGGCCAGGAGTTGGACTTGATCCTGATGGGTCCCTTCCAACTCAGCATATTCTATGATTCTATGAATTTGAGAGAACAGGGTGGTGTTTGGGCAGCAGACAGGAGCATCAGAGAGGAGGAAGGTGAAGGAGTGGCTTAGACCACAGAGGTAGTTAGAGAAGAAAAAAAAAGTGTGATGATTCTCCCCCAGGTCCCTCTGGGGCAGCTGGACAAAATTCCTGTGCACCGCAAAACCAGCAACTCCTGTTTGTCAGGATCTACTGCAGGTATGGATTTTTGCTCCTAGGCTTCTCTTTGGAAGGCATGTTTGGAGATCTCCCTTGATGATCACAATGAGAAAATGAGAAACAAAGGGACTGTTTAACGCAGAATGTTCCCTCGCTGGTAACCAAGTGTGCTGTCCTCTACAGACTGTTTGTCTCTGTTTGTGCTATTGTACCAGGGTTTCTTGGCTTGCCTCGCATAGTTTCCGTGGTGCGTTGGGTGCTTTTGAAGCAGATTGTGTTACATAAAGCAGCTCGTTTTAATGGCGTATGAATTGTGCCACCGTCTCCCTGCCCTCTGCTCCAGGCGCGGCAGCTATGTGATACGTAAGAGAGATGATGCGCCTGGCACAGCCAGCTCCCTGCAGACTCACAGGACTTTTATCAGGCAAATGACGCTGCTATCAGCACCGGGCCTGATCCTGATCAGGTGTAAATGGCTGCAGCCACTCATGCCAGGATGCTCCAGGCAAACAAATAATTAAAAAAAAAAAAAAAAATTGAAAAAAAAGCAGGAGGATTTTTTTCTTTTTTCTTGGCAACCAGCAGTTCATTTTTCCCAGCTGTGGTTTTCAAGTTTTAGTTGACAACCCAAATATTTTCACTGAAAGCAAAACTCTCAGGGAAACCCTCTGTGTCTTTCATTTTTTTATTTTTCCAAATGCAAAAACTTCCAACAAAATTGTAGAGCACATCTAGTGTTAAAACATCATCTGGATCCTCTGCTTGCTTCTGCTGGCTGGGAGTCTGGCCTGTTGAGACCTGAGGTTTCTAGCAGAGAATTTCAAAATTGTCATTTCTGTGATGTTTTAAGTAAATGTAGGCAGCTGTCTGAGCCATACGTCTACTCTAGCCAAAATATTGTTCATTCCAAGTGGATTTGCTCCATTATAAGTTGCCTACAAATAATTTTAAAAAGTGACAGTGTTTCTTAAATTATCTTAGCTCTTTAAATATTGAAATGCATCAAATATTAATGCTTGGCAATTCAGAGTATCCTTAGTCCTGGTTCCTGCAATATTCTGATCAGCATTAGAGCCACGTTCTGCCAGCTCTGGGATCAGAAGAGGTGGTCCTAGCTAAGGGCAGGGTCATGACCACCAGCTCCAGGGGTGTTTTTTGAGAGAGGGAAATGTGGAAGGCCAAAGAGCTGGGTTGGTTTCAGCAGCAGTGGAGCCAAGGAGTGAGCAGGCACAAGCAGAGCCAGGAGCAAACACAGACTGGTGCACACACCATGCAAACACGCTGCTGGTGGTGTGTCTGGTCCCCAAGTGCTGCAGTGCAGGGCTGGGGGTAGCTGGTACCACCAGACCCACGCTCATGGGGTTTTCAGTTCCAGTTAGAGCCCTCAAAGTTACCCGCAAATTGAAGCCAGGGTAGCTGTTCCTGAATTTAGGAATATCACAGTGCTGTGATCCTCATCTCTTCAGCCGCAGACACAGCTCTGTCAGAAGACAAGGAAGTGTGAGATGAAAAAAAAAAAAGCGCTGCATGCAGATTTCACATGTCACGGATGGAGAAGCTACACCTGTAGAAGCTCAAGTCCAAGTGAACACAGATAATATCAGAGCAGCTTGTCCTTCGAGCAAAAATCCCAGAACAAAATTAAAGTCTTCTCTTTTGGAAGCCGAGGAGAAGGTCTGACTCAGCTGCCTAAAGTATCTCATCTGGGAATGCTGATATACCATTCTGCATGCACGTTCCCAGGCTGGTGTCCAGTGGAAGGGAGCTGGGGAGATAAGACATGCTCCCTGACTTCTGTATTTGCAACTTCCATCCAGGAAACAGGAATTTTCATAACTTGTCCATCAGCATGTTTTCTGCATGGCAGATTGCCCCAAACTCCAGTCCTTAGTAGTGGCACAAGGCTGGCAGCCAAGCAGATAAATTGTAGGAAGCAATAGGGTTTTGATGGATTCCCTCTTTCCTTACTCCCACCCCACCTCAGCTCACCCCGTGGCATTTGAGGCTCAGCAAAATCAACATGTTCTTCTGGAACATTTCAGCTTTGACTAATAAGGAGAGTTTCTGACAGAAAAATGTTCCACTGGAAAATTTTTGACCAGCACTAATTAGCATTTTTTCTATTAGCTTTGTCCTGAAGGCACAGTAATTTATGCCTTGGTGTAATAAACAATCACTGAGAATTGGACACTCCCCAGGTTCAAGGCATATTTGCTTACCCTAAACAGAAAAAGTCTTATTCGCTTGCAAAGCTTTACATACTTAACACAAGGAAAGAATGACTGCCTGACTTTCTTGTGCTTTACCTGGGCACAGGCCCAACTGCATTTTAATCATTTTGCTTTAAAAAAAAAAAAAAAGGGGGGGAAGTAGTGGATTTTCACTTGCAGAGCAGTAAGGTTCAAGCAACACTGGAGACAAGCCATGGATGTGGAATGAGAGCTGAACCGCACTTCAAGAGCTTGAAGGTAGTCATAAAAAACAAGTGGAAGACAGAAAATGTCGCAGGTGCCCTAGGAGTTCAGATTTCCTGCTATTCCTCTGCCGTATGGCTACATCCTAAACTGAATTTCTCACTAAACCATGGGATAATTAAGGTTGTGAGGGACTTCTGGAGGTCCAGCCCCTGCTCAGCGCTGGGCAGGCTTCCACATTAGATCAGGTTGCTCAGAGCTGTGTCCATCTTTCCCAGCATATAACGCTACCTAAATGCACCTGAGCTACACATCTGAATGTGCTGGAGCCTGCCCATCCATCCTTTCTCCCCAGAAAGCCTTCATTTTGGAACCCTGTACAAGCCAAATGCAGAATGACAAGTCCCTGGCGGTCTTTGGGAAGCGGCTGCGAATGCTGGGCAGATGGTGCAGCTTTTGCTGCAGTGAGAATACAGCTACAGGGTCTCCCAGGAAAGCAGGCAGCTATATTTAAATCACTCTTACGAAATCCACATTGATATTCATAAAAGACACTTCAACACCTCTTTGGTGGCTCGGAGCTGCAGCACACAGCATGGGGAAGAGCACACGTGTTTCTGAAGACCAAGGCCCTGTTTCATTTTGTGGCTACTGCATTGATAGTGGCAGGCAGAGGACAGACAGCACTAAAAAGCACAACCTCCTGAGGCACAGTCCTGGGGATGCAGCACCTAAATGTCATGTGAGAGGCTGGGGAGGATTTTCCCTGGGAAGGTGTACAGCTCTGGGAGGGGACTCAGGTGATGGGGAGATCCCCAGGGTGAACCAAGCTTCAGTGGATGAAGCCCCACCACCCTCACCTGGCACAGACACCAGTCCTGACCCAGGCCTGCGTTCACCAGCACTCCTGCAAGTCCAGCTGGTGCCAAGCCTGACAGAGCTGCTGATGTCCCCTACATGTCTCACCACCAAAGATGGACTTTATCCCGTGTCCTGCTTGTTTTGGGGAGGAAAAGTCAGTGGGCACAAAGGTCAAAGGTGCTTTATTTCCATCTTCCTGTGGCTCACTCGGTGCTTGGCAACACTGCTGTCTGCTATTTCTTTTGCTTCAGGAAAATGCCTTTCACCTTATCACCACCCTGATACAAACTTCACCTCTCCCAGCAGGGAAGAATGGAAAAACCTCTTGACGGAAAATCTGAGAAGCTCTTTGGCTGCTCTGTGTGGGGAGCAGAGTTTAAAGAGGGTGGTGTCACCCATCTAGAGGGTGACACATGGCCACTGTGCCAAAAGGCAGATCAAAGCCAGAAAACAGCCCACTCCCTTTCCTTGGAGTTGCTGAAATTCTGAGTACAGCTTTGTCATGTTATTCTCAAAGCCACCTAGGTTTTGATTTGGCATTGAAAACCTGTGGTTTTCAACATTTCCCTCATGGAAAGGAGGACACTTGGAATGCATTGAGTCTTTCTCATCTTAGACCATTTTTATTGGCCCTAAGGCCTCCTAGGAGCAATACCTAAAAGCCAAAACATTTGTGAGACACAAATACACTCACATGTGAGTGCCAAATCTTGTTTATTTTTCATGCTGCCTCATGGCAGTTTCATGTCCATATCCGGGCAACGTAGTAAAGCATAGAATGAAAACAACATGAATAACCCCAGGGGAGTCAAAAATGTTATTCAATATTTAAAATTAAGGAGGAATTTAAACACTTTGCTGAAACATGTTCTCATTTGCATTAGAGCACAGACCTTCTGAGTCACCAGGCATGTCTAACATGCAATGGTGATGTTCCTGTTCAAGCACCGTCCCAGGATGAGCTTGGCTCCTACTCTTGAAGGGCTGGAGAAACTCCAGGACAGATTTCCAAAAGGAATTTTTCTCATCCCATTCCTCTCCACCACCCCAAAGAACAGGTGAGGATCATTTGGACAGTGTGGCTGAAACCTGGAAGGTCCCCTTCACACCTACTCATCTTTTCCAAGAGATTCCCTTTGTAATGTTCCATTGCTTGTTGCATGCTTCCATGGGCCTTCTGCTTGCTCTGGGATGTGCTCCCAGGGAGGCTGTCTGTTCTGGATACTGGAAATCTCCCGAGATCCCCATTTATACACACACTCCCACACATATTCCTTCCAATTCCCAAGACAGCAAACAGCAGGAGTAAAATGTGCCATTTGAAGCAGCATTTCTCATTGGGCAATTTTTAATATAGAAAATGTAGTTTATAATTAATGGCAAAGGTGGAGCTGGTGAGCTCTTTAAAAAACTTTTCTTCCGCCTAGTGTTCAACAGATGTTTAGGAAAAATCTCAGTCAAGGTCACTGGTGTGTGGGAATATACGAGGAATTTCCATGTCCTGCAATGAATCAAAGCCATCACATTTGACGTTGCCATTTTCCATGCAAGTGGCCTGAATAGGGACACCTACATTCAGCCTTAGATATCTTAAGTCTCTCTGAATACGCCTTTCACCAGTTTTCTTTCATCCAGGGAGCCCAGCATGAAGCAATTGATTCACTCACTAATTTCTCTTTTACTCCTAGCTGCCACTATAACAAACAATAATAAAGACATCTATTTAGTCTTCCCCTTCCACTGGAGCCCTTAGCATTTCCATTTGCACACCAAAGATTACAAAGGGCAGAGTTAAGGGTAATTACAGGACTTCTTTCCTGCCCTGTGCCAGAGGGCTCCCTCCCATTTTTGTTCTTTATCAGCCCTTTCTGGAACTGAAACCAAGGAAGTAGGAAAGTACCTAGAAAGATAGGAAAGAGAGCAAGGAGTGATTTATTCATAAATACATCTGCAGGAGGCTTCCAAACTGCAGCTTCCCTCTTCAGTGTTTCAGGCATGTCCCACGGTGGCTACTGTAATATCAGAGGAATGCTCACTCCTGCTACTGCTGCTAATCTGGGTGCAGTCACGTGGCTCTGCTGTATTCTCTCTCTCCAAAAATTTGACTTTTAACCTTCCTTTGCTACAGACATGATGTATATTGCTTTGACTTGCTTCCAAGTAGCAAACATGCAAAACTCTGACCTATAAGGAAAGCAAATGGAAAAAAAAAAGAAAAAAAAAAAAGAAAAGGAAAAAAAAATTATGAGAATAAAATTATGTGAGCCTGCAGGAAGGGGAGAAGAAAAATCTGCCTTGGTCATTTCTGTTTGCCTTCCCCTAGGAGTTACTTTGGGAAAAATAGCAAAATGTTAATCTGGGGGGAAGGAAAAAACGAAAAGGTGTCCTGAGGTGCAAATAAAAAAAAAATTTTTTAAAAGAGACAGCAGAAAATGTAATTATTTGTTCGCGCTCATTTACGTGTCAGATGAAGCTGAAAGCTGCCAGATAGCTTCTTTTCGACAGCTTGGAGTTACTGTTGGGAACAGATCCATGTATGGAAGCAAAAGCAGAAAAGCATAGATAAGCTGAGATCCAGCTATGCAAACCATCTTTAGAGACACTTAAAGGACAAGCACCCCAGCTCCTTTCTTTCTGGTAAATATAGAGACACTATCATATGAGGGCTTTTTTCCATTCTGCATTACCCACAACTGCTGAACCTCGGCTGGGGTAAGTGAAAAGCAACTCAGGCTTTTCTTGGGAACACCTGGGGATTCAGCTGGACTGACATCCTGGGAAAAGCCATAAATCTGGGGCAATGGGATGGCTCCAATAGCTGGGTAATGGTTAAGCTCACTGAGTAGGAAACATGACATATAACAGCTTTGCCGCTGGAGGGACAGGAATTTTCCAAGTGTCTGAAGGAGACAAGAGAAAAATGTTGGAAAACAAGAGTTTTATCACTCAAGAACTGGATTTACAGACTGAGTGATGATAGAGCTTCAGTGGGCAGGAAGGATCAGTGGTGGTTGCCAGTGTCAGTCTCTCTGTGTTTCTATTTAGAAAAGTTCATTTTAAAAGTCAAGGGCTTTTTCTTCTCTGGTCTGCACTACTTTCATTTTGAGAAACATGTTTCGCTTGGGTTGAGCTGACTGGACATTAGGAAGAGCTCGTTGTAAACGACTGTTGTTTTTCTTGGCACTCGAAGGCAGTTTCCCAATGTTTCTCTGTAGATTTGAGGTTGATTACATCCTGTGCAAGGATTTTTGGTACAGTTTTAACTGCCATTGCAGTGTTGTGAAAGTCAGCTCCAGTGAAAACAGCTGTGTGCTATTGTGAATATTTCCAAAGTACTAAAGTAATAGGTCTCCTTCAAACTAGCACAGAAATGTGTCAGCTCTGGGAATTGGACACTGTCAAAAAAACAGAGTATAGCCTTGGCAGAAAGGTTTTTTTAACCAAGTTAAAGGCTTTTTTAACAAAACGTTAAAAAGAACACACAAAAAAATTGCTTTTTATAGCCTTGGCTTAAAATCTTCTTGGTATGTGGTGGTACAGTTAAACATGAGGTTTTTCTTTAAATGCTAGTGAATGGCTTTGGGGTAACAGTTCATGTGTTTTCAGGTGTTATAATACTGTATTCATAGTCCCACTGCAAAGTTCTAGGTAAAGTTTTGTCATTTTTCAGGTCGTTAGTAGACTGGGGGAAAAAAAATCAGAGCAGGTTAAGTGAAATTATACAGAAATAACTGAAAATATTATCAGGAGTATGACTGAAATTGTAGGAGATTTTCAGAGATATGAAGGATGATCGTAAAGGGAAATCACTAGACCACAAATGTCATAAACATTTCCATTCATAAATGAAAATGCTTTCCCTTGTTCTTACATAAGAAGAACATAATGGAAGTATTTGCTTGTAACCCCATAGCAGAATTTGCAGTTGAGAGGGCCTATGCCCTCATTTTCCCTTAATTTGCCAGCACCTGCACAGATATTTCCACTTTCCTCAGTTTTCACACTCACTGAAACACACATCTTCTCTTTGTCTGGTTTCCTTTGTCTATGCCAGGCAAACTTTTGATTCTTTTGAGAGGTTCCTTTTAAACACACGTCATTTGCCTATAGAAATGCTAGCACAGAATTCAATCTTTAAATAATTGGGGTCAATAGATGGCTTTTAAATTGGTAGTGAGTCACTAACAAATAAACCTTTTAGCTGTTATTGCTATGAAATACCATTTCTGCATTTCATTCTTACTCAGATTGCTTCCATTTTCTATTGGATATGGTCCTGGTTCGTAGGTTGCTGTGAGCCTGCTGAAATATATAAGTTCTTTATCATTTTTTCCCTTTCGTCCCCTGCCAGATTATGAGCTTTCCTTCCCCCCAGAGACAAAGACCAGCTGATCTGTGTGGTCCCTGAGCAAGGTGTAACCCAACAGCTGTGCTGGGTAGGCCAGGAAGAGGATGGCAGGATGGAGCTGGAAAAGCTGGGACTTATTTAATTTGCTGTTTCCATTTGGTCCAAGGCCTGGGGCAGTGAGGCCTGGTAGACAAAGCCCTGGTGGCATGAGTCATCTCTTGGTTCCCAGCCCCAAGGCAGACTGTCCTTTGTGTCCCCCCTCCCCTCCCTCTATCAGGAGCATTTTCAGGCAGGCTGTGTTATCCCTAATATTTATTACTATTATCGGTGTGCTGGCTATTATTAATATTTACTATTGATTAGTCAAGGGTATCGCAGGGATTTGTTTGGTCCCTGACACAGAGCTGATGGGATCTCATTCAGAGACCCCAGCCATTAATATAAAGAGCCACATAAAGCATGAGTGATAGTATCACTAACATCTTTTATAAGTGACTAGTCATTATGAGTGCTGCAGTCTCCGAGCATCCGCCGCGAGGTCCTCCCACGCTCCATTCTCTGCCAGAGTGCAGGCAGGAGAGGGGGAAGGGGGAGCTCTGCTCTTTCTCACAATCAGCCTCAGCGAGGCTGCCGAGCTCGGTCGGGGCAGCACAAACACCAGTGGCGAAGGATCAAGGGCAAAGCTGAGCTCCGTGCTTATTCCTGCTGGCCTTTGACAAGGGTAAAGCTGTCCTCACCCCAGCGGCACTTGCAGGGAGCAGGAATATGCTCTGTGTCTCATGAAAGGAGCCAAAGGCCCACAGGACTTCTGGATGCACTGGTGATTTGTGTTCCCTCGTCTTAGTGGTTTTAAAACAAAAAAAAAAAAAGCCAAACACACTTGATTTTCGGACAACACATGTGAAAAAAGTCTTTGCACCAGACATCCGGACATCCACAATTAGTCCCTGAATTCTGACTTTCATGTGAGAAGGGAAAGCCACCTTTATGGTTTACAGTGTGCCCAAGAAGAGAGCATCCCCAAAATAAATCATAGAGGAGAGCTGGACCCAGAATTCACTCAGTAAGGATTTTGCAAACTGGCTCTGACTTGAAGTAAGCTCACTGTATATTCTCCTGCTCTGCACACCTCAATGTTTTTATGGTTATTCCTGAAGGATGATGTTTGGACACCATCTCTGTCTTTTCTCTAGGAAGTCATAAGATTGGAGCAGATTCTGAGGACACACTGACAGACTGATCCATTTCTCTGGCCAGACACACATTATTGCCTATGTCCTAGCAAAATGGGTTTGTGGAATGGCTCTGTCTGTTCCCAGCCTGGAAACCTGCAGACACATTTGCCAATTGAAAACTGATTTGGCCCAGGAATTGAGGCCTATTAAAAAAAAAAAAAAAAACAACAAAAGAAAGAAAATGTCCAGTCGTCTTCCTTGGTTTTCTTGCAAAAACATCATCTTCCTATTCTTACGGGAAGAGGCAACAACATGACATCCTTAAGCTGTTGTGGTGTTTTCTGACAATTTACAGGTAAAGCAGGGAATTAATGAGTGGACATTCATTCTGGAGTTGATCCTTTGAGGAACTCACTATTATTCTGGTAACACATAGGGGAAAACAGAGCAAAAACACAGTAAATCTTGAGGTCTTCAAAACTCAGTTTATTCCTATTTAGTGCTCCAGCCATCACTGTTATCTAATCATAGATATATTCTTATTGCATGGGGTCACTGCAGGGCAAAGCTGAAGTTATTTTGATTTCCATACTTCAGCATATTGGGATTTTTCTTACATTTAATGCTGAACTTCCTCCTGAGTTTGGGGTGTTTGTTTTTAGGATCTTTCCCAAATCCTTGGAATGCTGAACTCTGACAATGCTACTATAAAAAATGCAGGTTTCAGTTTGTGATCTCTCTAGCTGGGTCATTTCCAGAGACATGAGGAGAGAGAGAGAGAGGGACNAGAGAAGAGAAGAGAAGAGAAGAGAAGAGAAGAGAAGAGAAGAGAAGAGAAGAGAAGAGAAGAGAAGAGAAGAGAAGAGAAGAGAAGAGAAGAGAAGAGAAGAGAAGAGAAGAGAAGAGAAGAGAAGAGAAGAGAAGAGAAGAGAAGAGAAGAGAAGAGAAGAGAAGAGAAGAGAAGAGAAGAGAAGAGAAGAGAAGAGAAGAGAAGAGAAGAGAAGAGAAGATGTGCATTTCACTCTGGAGGATTCCACATCAGTTTATTTATGGAGAAGGGTGGGCATAGGAGAAAGACAATGCTAACAGAATTGGTATTCTGGAAAATGTGAGTATTGGGTGAAGGTACAGTGGGAAGTCCAGTTTGGATTCCATTCAGCTTAACGATGATTAATGACTTATCTGTAAATACCCAAAAAGGACAAATGCTCAGGAAATTCTTCTGCCAAGGAGAGCTCTTCAGGTATAGATTTTCCCCTGACAGGCTGGGAGATTCAGCATTTGGGTTGTTTTACTCCCCATGGGAATACAGAGCACTGAAAAGTATAGAAAATCTTTTTCCTACCATCAGTCCCCCAGGGTTTTCAAGCTCTGCACAGGATGAATTTCACCAGAAGTTTTGTCCCTGAGATATTTTCCAGGTTATCCCACAGACCACACTGTGCCCTGGAGGTTGCAGACTAACCCTGCATGACACCACCACACATCATTTCCCGCTGTTCCAGAGACATGTTCCTTCTCATCGGAACATCACACTGGATTTTTTTTTCCCTCTTATGTGAGCAAGAGCAGGAAAATAGAGGAAAATGTGAAAATGTAAAAATGACAAAACATGGAAAGTGCAGGAATAGGGCCTGCAAAACTTGCTGCCTTTCCGTGTCCCCCCGGCAAGGCAAAGATTTCCTTGAGTCCCTCTTGGAAACGGCACGGGGAATGCTCCGCTATTGTGGTTTAGGAACAATCCCCCCCCCAGTTTAATACATCCACTTAAACCACTCTGTGTTGCTCCCTCTCCCCTCCAACTGGAGGCACAGAAGGCAAAGATCACAGTTCGAGATAAGAACAATTTACTGGAAACAACAATGAGATAAGAAAATGATCAGTAACAGCAACAACACTGAATGGCAGAGGAGATAAAGAAACAATTCACATGGAACCACCACCCCACCCTGATAACAGTAGTACCTGATGGTTTCCTTGGCCACATTTTCTCAGCCAGAAGGAACCCCTTCTGCCCGGAAGAGTTTCCCTTTCCCCTGCTCCCGACAATGATGTGAGGGGATACAGAATAACCTTCAGGTCCCAGCCATGTGCCTTCCTGGTTACCGCACCCTTCCAGGCACCGAGGTCTCCCAGGCTACGGGGAGATCTCACTAAGATGCTGAGAAAAGTTCAACAAGCCTTAGGAAGCAAGGGACAGCATGTGAGCTCAGTGAAGGGGATCAAGGGGCCTGGTCCACAGTGACTGGGGCACAGTTTCAGCCTCAGGCAGAGAAGCCTGAAGAGTCACAAAGCAGCTGATGGCACACACTTGTCCACCTAAAGCAGCTCTCACCACCCTCAGGAATTCTGCAGGGGCTTCGGGTTTGATGGACGAGTCTCATCTCTTGCCCTACAAACACTTCACCCTTCCAAACCAGCTTGATTTGACACTTTTTCCTAAAAGAGATGACCAGGCATCAGGGCTTAGGCTTTAGTGTGGGAACAGGGTTCCCATCTCTTTGAAAGAGCCCCCTCTCAGCACTGGCATTTGCCATATCCTCACACTGGAGCAAGGAAGCAAATCCAAGGTGAAAACTACTTTCCCAGCATCTAATTCCCAGCTCATTGCTTTTGCTGCAGTCTGGCAAGTATGATAGAAGAAATATCCCATGTTATTTTTTTGGCTTACGGAAAGGCTCCAAGCAGAGATTTTAGGCTTCTGCCCTAGACACAGCAATAAACTTCTGGATTTGCTGCTGGTGTGCTGAGACTGCCAACATGTACACAATAAAAGTAAACCCTTCCTGTGGCCACAGACCACAACATGTTAGTGATCCATGGTATTATCCTGTTATTTAGTGACTCATCCTTGCTGCTGAAAAATACACACAGCCCAAAAAGTTGTTAACAATAACACTGGATGTGAGAGACTGGTGTTTGTTTTAGGCCAGTGTAACTTATTCCATATGGTCCTTTGAAGCATGCTAAATGTTACATCACTTTGGGCTGCCAACTATTATTTCAAGATGAACTCCCAGATCTAGAACATAGTTACTTGAAGCAAGGCTCTGAAAGCATTTTCTGTCCAGGAAAAATGCCCAGTTCAGGAGCAAGACAGATTGTTCTGGATTGCCCTATCTTTATCTGGATAAGCAGGTCCCTGTTTTTACTGAGTGTCCAGAACAGTGATGGCTACTGCTGCTCTGCTGCCTGCTGTGACATCTTTCAGATGTAAGCCACGTGCACAGGGCAGAAGCCCTATTCTGATCAAGGAGATAAGTTTAACTTCTAACATTTATCTCTTACGCATGTTTATCCAAGTTGCTGATGAATCAATTTTTTGTGGAAACCTAGTATGTTTTCTAAATCTCCTTGGTAGCCTTAATTCATGGGGGAAATACTTCAAAAAGAGAGATGCGAAAGGTGCTGTGGAAGGTGTCGTCCCTTCACTCTCTGGCCGCATTACTCAAAGGTTTAACACAAGCTCCAGCACCACAGTGGACCCTTGTATGATATCCTGCACTTGTGCTCCAGCCATGTTCTGTCCTGGGCTTGGTCCGCAGCACTGCTTGGAAAACAAATGCATTAAAAAGTTTCTTTCATCACGAGGGGTGATCCCCAAGCCTCAACATCAAGACAAGTCCTGTTTTATTAATTAGGAAATGGTGGAGTCACAATTCCTGAAGGCATTGAAAAGACATGGTAGACGTGATGCCTGGGGACATGGTTTCGTGGTAGACTTTGCTGTGCTAGGTTAACAGCTGGACTTGTGATCCTAGAGATCTCTTTCAACCTAAAACATTCTGTGATCCTACTTCTTTTTTGCCACTGGTTATGGAAAATAGATGCTCCACAAAGCATCTTCCTTGATAACTGAGAGATTTGCCTTTTGGCTTGAGTTGATTTGATCTGAAGTGAAGTTCTGAGAGCAAGAGTAACTGACACTTGGAGCTTTTTAGAGCCTTGCTGATAATCTCACCCATCCCCTGAAGTGTGGCATATGTCCAAATTAATCTTGACAAAAGAGTTAATCTTGAAGGTTCTCTGCTGTGAGTGTGTATGAGGACCATGGAGAGGTGTATGAGGATCACATGGAGGAGAACAGTTTGTACAGGATGTGAACCTTTTATTATAAAAGGAGAGAAATCTTCGTACTGCTTGCCACTGAAAAGCTGCCTAGTGGGCAGTGATTTGTCTGTTAAGTTACATATCATTGGTTAAAATTCAGGACAAATCATGACTATGTCAGAAAAATGAGTCAGCCCCTTACTAGATTCTTAAAATCTCCAAAATAAATCACCAAAGACCCACCTGAGGATCCATAATTCAGTGAGAGTCCTTTAGAAGCTGGGATAAGTTTGTCTGGATGTGCACCTTCTTCGCATGTACCTGGAAAGGGCCTTAATGTGTTAAAATGCCCGAAATGTGCCTCCACAAAAATGCATTAAAAAAGTATTTGGCCTTTTATCTTTAATTTCAATATCCTTACCTTAAAACTAACTAGACAGACTATTTTCAATACACAGACCTAGAAGAATGCTACAAAGTAAGACAAGTTTGTAGGCTTTACAAGCTGTGCCACTACTGATGTTTCCTAGACATTTTCTGTCCCTGTTGATAAGAACATGCCAAATTTTAACCTTCTTCTCTTTGAAACAGACAGTCTGATTATCTTGAAACGTGCCTTGACGCCTTGATGTACACAGCTTACGGAAAATCACAGAACAAGACAAGTTTGAAGGCTCTAACCTTAATAAAGTTGATGTTTCACCAGCACAAATGCCCTGCCTTCATCCTGAGTTGTAACTTCATTTCTTGTCTTGGGAGTGGACGTCATTTGACGAGAGTTCTTTCTTGTCTTATGCAGACACTTCACTTCAGCTGGGTCTTTGCCACACAAAGCCATCTGCAGGAAAGCCCTGTGCTGAGTCAGGCTCTTTGAGGAGCTGGAGGTGTGCCTGATGTGGCAGATGTTTGGGACCTGACTGACTTCATGTTCAGCCTCACACCTATGTCACTCATTTGTCACGTTGTCATAGATTAAGCACACAGCTGACCAACAGCCCCAGATCAGTCCTGACTATGTCACTTGCTTTACCTTGTATTTTGGGTTTGCCTCTTTTATTCTGCTTCTTTTTCAAGTCTCTCTCCTTCTAGACAAGCCATGCACCACTATTTACTTTTCCCTTCCTGTCCGCAGGTTTTCTGATTTTATACGCTTACTTGGTACTCATGATATGGGTGTGGCAATTTCTGCCACAGTCAGTGATTAGGCCAGTACCCTGCCTTTGTTAGAGGCAATGGTTCTCTTTTCTGCCATTTTTCTTGCTGCTGTCTAGTCAGTGTAACTACTGATCAGACATGGCTGGCTGCATGTATATCACCCCTCTTCTTACAATCTCCAGGTTCTGGTAGCTTCTCATACCGTTATTTCATGTTATTAGACAGCCATAAGTCAGGGTTAACCAAAGATATTGTTTTCATAGAACCATGGGATCACAGAATGGTTTGGGTTAGAAGGGAGCTTAAATAGATCATCCAGTTCCAACCCCCCTGATATGGGGAGGGACATCTTCCATGGGACCAGTTTGCTCAAATCCCCATCCAACCTGGCCAGGAACACTTCCAGGGATGGGGCATCCTCAGCTTCTCTGGGCAACCTGTCCCAGTGCCTCACCAGCCTCACAGTAAAGAATTTCTTATAAACATCAAATCTAAATCTCTTCTCTTTCAGTTTAAAACAATTAGCATTGTTCTATCACTATCTGTCTGTGCAAAAAATGGTTCTCTTGTGAGCATATTGGCATGTGAATCATTCTCTCCCTTTTGCACACTTTTTAAATTAATACTGTTGCTGTTAGCATTCTTTAACTTATCTCTCTGCTGTTTCCAGTAAATTATTCTTATATCAGCCCATGATCTTTGCCTTTTGTGCCTCCAGTTGGAAGGGGGAGTGGGAGCAGTGCTGCTGTTGGAGGGCAGCATGGTTTTAGTGGGAGTACTAAATTGGGGAGTACCATTGCCAAACCAGGACAGCCTGGAACAAACCTTGACAGGATAAAACCCAAGTGGGATATACCATGGGCTTCAGAGCAGCAATCAGCTCTCTTCCCTGGTTCTGTGAGCTAAATGGCTCATCCACGCAGGAAATTGGCTGCCAGCCTGGAACCAAGGTCGGTCTGCTCCCAGGTTGCATGAAATTGGATAGTATTGCCGCTTAGACTTCACTATGCTCTCCCAGCATGGTCTAATTTCCAGTGCTTTCACTCTTCTGCAACACCAAATTTTTGTCCAAAGCCTAAAGGCATTTTTTTCTTTTCTTTCAGCCTAATCACAACCTTGGTTTTCTCTTTGTGATGTGCTGAATGTCTCCTGATTGTTCATCTCTCAGATACATCTTTCCAGTGAAATGATATTGAGAACTAGGTCACCTACAGCTGATCCGGCCTCAACAGAGGTTTGCTCATCCTGATCTTAAAACCTTTCAGTGATAAAATACATGCTTCTCCCTCTCTACAGACAAACCAGCTGCCTACATCATTACTCTCATGGCTATAGAAAGTTTCTCCTTGTGCCAAATTTTAGTAACCCTGCCTGCAGTTTAACCCCCTGACTTCTTATCTTGTCAACAGAAGGAATGGAAAGTGTCTACTCTTTCAGATGTGCAAGGATATTTGCCTCCTCTTGACTTGCCAGTTTGCATTCCTGCAGTGTTTCCTCTTGAATCATGTCTTCTAGACCTCTCACTTCTCTTATTTCTTCTGCAGCTGTTGCCCGCTTTCCTGATGCCACTGGCCATACAAATACAGCGGTTAACTGTGGAATCTACTGATGGCAAATAAAATCCAGGTACTGTTAGCAGCCCTGGCAGAAATACCAAAATACTACACCGGTATCTTGAGGTGCAGGGGGCATAAACTTCCTGAGTGACTGAGGTGCATGTGGAAGGGAGCTGAATGAAAGAGGAACCCCTGTATTCCCATCAGCCCTGTATGACACTGTTCTATCAAACACACCAGCGAACTGCAGCCTCAGAACCAAAACAGATTTCAGAGAAAGAGGGTACAGCTTCCCATTAGAGCAGAAGATTTCCATAAGGGACTTGGGGATTTCTAACCGTGAGGTGGGTGGCAAAGGAGAATCTACAAACATTTTAAAACATCACCACCATCCAGAAAGCCATGATGAAAACATTCAGCTGAGAGCAGCTTTTAAACAGGCCATGTTTGAAATTCCAAGGGGGAAACAGACTAGCATGTGTCGGTGTGGAAATAGGAAAGGAGAATCTGGTCTTACAAATGATGGAGTTTCATTTCTCCAAATTGTCCAGCAAAATCCCCAAACCCATAACTACTACGTAATCAGGAAGTTACATCTGGTTTTCTTGTTTCTTTTTTCCTTTTTT
>VZRN01006386.1:437450-452671 GCA_013397935.1 Dasyornis broadbenti | reverse complement strand
TCGCTTCCCCACTAGCCCAAGAGCTGGGTATTGCCGGGCAGGTGGGGTCGGGCAGGGGGCTGAGGCAAATCTCCTTCCCCGGGGGGCTTTCGGGCACATCCCCCCGTGCGCGGCGGGGTGCGGTGCCTCCGCCTGGCGGGGCTGTCCGTGCCTCCAGGCAGGGTTGCTTTTCCTGCCTTGAAACGCTTCCCGAGGTGAGTGGTCGGAGGCACCTGCAGCCACGCTGAAATTCCCATTTTCGTCTCGAGCAGCGTGCGTTATTAAGGGCTGGCATTAAGCAGCGCTCATCACGTAGGCTTTGTCTAGGTGGAAGCATGGCTGGGGCTCTTCCGTCATCTTGAGTTTAATTCTTTATTCACAGCCTTGTTGCTTCCCTCCCTGCCGAGCCACGCAAAACAACTCCACACTCTGCTCTGTCTCCAAGGCGAGAGCAAACTGCCAAAATGTTGCAGAAATGCAGCAAGCACTAGGGAGGACTGGAGTCTGAAAATGAAAGCTGTAGTAAAATCACAAGGTCACAGGCATGTGGGTGCGAGTGTGTGCTTTCAGGGCTCCTTTTCACTTGTGCTTTGCAGGAACCTGTTCGTTCCTCCAGTCCCAGATGTTGGAAATTCCCAAGTCAGGCAATAGAAATGAAGGCTGAAAGAGGCTGGGGTTCTCTGTGTGCTCCCCTGGCACCTGCCTAGGAATTCATGTGCTTTATGTCAGCATCACAAAGAGAAGGGGTGCACTTTTATTTAGAAAAGGGAAGCTGGGACACTTGCATATTGATGTGATGGTGGCCTCCAGGAAAGAAAGAGCTGTGCTATGTGGTTTTGGCTGGGAACGTGGCTATCATCAAAGAAAGGCATTTGTGATCCCTTGGGAGCGTCTTTCAGCTGTTTCTTTCTCCCCTTTTTCTTCTGATTGGTTCTTCAATAGCAGCTTTGCCCCTTGCCCAGCACATTTAGTCCAAATAGGGACATAATGTAGCATTTCTAGGACCATAACCTGCCCGCCAAGCCATGAAGCCCCCCCACCAACTCGCCAGGAAAGCTGTCTGACTCTTCTTACACCCCACTAGCTCTGTTGACGTAAACAACTCCTAAGTCAGTGCTGGGGAGCTACGTTGGTCAAAGTTTCCTCTCTACCAGGATTTGGATTCGAGATACCTGAGGAGGTTGAACGTACTCTTTATGTCCAGCATCCCTGAATGCCAACACAGAGTAGCACAGTTCTAACCTGATGAAACTTTGCTCGCTTCTCTCTTCCCCACTTCCACTAAGGTTTTTGTAATCTATTGGCTGCGAATTGCTCCTGAGACTTAAATATTCACTGTCATGTAGCTGTCCAGGCTGCACCTTGTCTTCTGTCCTGGCACTGCTGTACATGACATGGCACAAACTTTGATTTATGTCCTCGCTCTTGGGAGCCTCTACAGCCCCTTAAATGATGTTGTATAGGCACAGCCACTTCTCTGCCTTATGCAGCATCCTGATATACTCAGGGCTTTCAGTGTTGTGATTTTCTGGTGTTGCAACTAGGACAGAATTTGGGTTTCTGCTGTGGCTTTGAGGGGATACAGTCCTGATGGCTCACTGGGGAAAAGCCCCTGTTCTCCAGCATCCTAATGAAACGTAGATCCTGTAATAAAGCCCAGCGCCCCGCAAGATCCAAGCATCACTGGACAACCAACCAACCAACAGGTTGGTCACAGACACAAGTGATAGTGTCTCTCCTTGCAACTGGCACAGGGAACAACCTGGAGCTCTGTCCAAGCTCAGAGTGCTGGGATCTGCATGTGCTCCCAGCTCCTGGACATCAGTGCACACAGCTGTGCAAATCCTGGCTGCACCTGGGTCTGCTGCAGGCTGTTGTGCTCTTCATACTCTGGCATCCACTGTGGGCTGAGCTCCCTGACCGAGCTTTCCCTTGCCAAGGGTGTGAGTGGTATCTCTCCAGTTGTTTTCAGGAACCTTGCAGGAACTTGGCTTTTTCTGTTATCTCTATCCCTCTGGTGATTTTAACTGAAGTTGGAAAGAGGTGGGGAGCAATGTGAACAGACAGACAGACATGGAAACTGTGATTTCATGTGCCTGGCTTCCTAAGGAAACCTGGCTACAAATAGAAGTGAGATTTGGTGCTGCAAAGAGCTCCTGAGGAGACAGAAAAGGCGGGGGAGTCTGAGGAGAAGAAAGGGGCGGTTAACCTTGTGTTTGAGATAGGTAAAGAAGGCCTGGCACACGCCTGGGCTTAGAATCCCTTGCCTGAGGTCTGGGGGTCTAAAAGCTGACCATCTGCTCGGCACTAGCATCCAGCTCCCTCTAGAGTCAGCTGTGCCAGAGCTGTACCTCTGGATGTGGCTCTGCTGGGAGGTGCTACCACCCTTCCCCAGCCAGGAACTGTCACGCAGCTGATGATGGAGCATGCCAGGGTGAGCCCCCAGCCCAGCCCAACCTGTCCAGCTCCTGTCTAGAAGCGTGCCTGCATTTGCATCAGTCTTTCCCCACACCCATCCCCATGGATGTCTCCTACCTCTTCATCCCTGGATGGTCGCAGGGACCTGGGGCTGGGGATTTATCTCTTCTCCCTCGAAGTTTTCTGTTCTGGCAGAACCCAGGGGAGCACAGAAGACCCACACAGAGCTACAAACCCAGTGCAAAAATAGTCCCAGAGGGAAGAGCGGACACAGGCATAGAGGAAAGCAAGATGCCTGTTAATTCCTCCCTTCTGGCCCCTGTGGAGTATCTCTGGGCAGGTATTTCCTCCCCAGGCTGCCCAAGAGCCTCAGGCTCACTAGCAGTGTTTTATTCTCCCAGCACTCACAGGAGATTGCTCTTCCCATTTTACACAGAGACGTGGAGCACAGGGAGGTACAGGGCTGCCCTGAGATCGCACAGGGAGTCTGTCAGCCAGGCAGCCTCGGGGCCAGCTCATGGAGAATGGGCAGACTGTGCTTAAATCAGCAAGGGAGATGCACAGGCAGAAAGCAAGGCATCAGCAACCCAAGAGAAATCACAGGAAAGAGCCTGATGCTGCTTGATAAAGGAGAGACCAAAGGCAGGTGTTAGGCATAGAGAAATGGTCTGAAGACAGCAGCGAGTAGGAAGAGAGTTGTATAAAAAACAAACAAACAAACAGAAAAACCAAACCAGTCCCAGAGAAATGTAGCATTTCCCCCTTGCTTCTTATTTCCTGGCATATTCTTTGCTGAGATCTTGAGTTGTGGGAGAAAGGGACGACTTGACACTTGGTCTTCATGCGTGAAAAGCAAGACTGTAATCTCCCTGACAAACGGTTCCAAGTTCATTCTCTACAAGCTGCCTCCAAATTTATCCAATGTGGCTGAAATTTTGTATCAGGGATGTTTTATTTTCTCTATTTATCTGTTTATTTTGGAAAGTTGCTGGGGAAATTGTGGGAGGAGATTGGATGTTTCATTGAAGAGATAGGATACTTGGAAAAACCAGTTGCAGACTGATAATTATTCTTACTTTTTAATGTCCTTTACAGAAACCAGGGTGGCCTGATGTGTGTTTTACTTGATTGGCTTCATGGAGGGCTTGTGCCTCTGACTATATTTGGAGAGGTTTTGATGTTTTTTTGTACTGATGCAATCAGGATGCTGATGGCCTGGAAATCATTTTCCTGATGTGGAGATCTACGGGGTCATGGGTAGGGGATGCCAACAGGCTGTGCCTGTTTAGGAGTGGCAGAGCTGGGTGAAAGGGAGCAGGAGCCAGGCAGAGCCGGAGTAGGGAAGTGAGCCAAGGGTTTTCCAAGCAGCGTTTAAAGTGCCGTCACGCTATGCAGCCCTGAGTGGCAACACAGTCTTTGGACTTAGCAGCTTTCCTCCACGGTCTGGATGTGCGGCCAGTGCGGCAGAAGGGTCCTTTTCCTGCTCTGATAGGTAAATCTCACAACTGTCAGGAGCTCAGTTTTACCAAAGCTGTGCCATGGGGTCACTACCAAGATCAGAAGCAAAGCCAGCAGAGCCTGTGGCTGCCCAGAGAGATCTCCAAGCACCCTGTCTCCTTGCAGGGCTGTTGGCAACCGTTTTGTATCCCTTGGCTGCAAGAAGCTGGACTTGTGATGGTCAGAGACCAGACAGTTTGTTTGGGCTTTTTTTTCCCTACAGTCTCGTGTTTTCCCAGTACAGGCTTTGCCCAAGCTGGCTGCTGTAAAGCAGGCTGCTGATTTCAGGGAGGCACAGGTGTACAGGCTTGAGCACGGCCAGGCAGGGTCAGCAGCAGAGGAGAAGTTTACTGTTCCTCCGGAGACGGGGCCATGGCTGTCAGTCCCATGCATGAAGGCAATGTATGCAGTGCTTTCTCTCGGGAAGGATGGTCATTGCTTGCAGTAGATTCTTCTTCTCCTGCAAGAGAAACTGGGGAAGGGGTGCTGTAACCTGGGGACTTCAAGTTTGACCATGGGGTAGGAGAGAGTCTGCCTTTTTGGGGCTTGCTGTCTTTTCCCCAGGGACACTGGCAGGGGAGGGAGCAGCTGAGCTGCTTTGAGCCTCTCTTCCTCTAGCTTGCAGGCTGGCTGTGCCTTGCAGTGACCACCAGCTGCTTCTTTGTCAGTTTTTGGCCCCTCTGGCTGAAGTGAGACCGTCTTTCTCCAGCCTGCGACACCAGCAAAAGGTGCCTTGAACTGCCTTCCCTGTCTCTCCCTAGTGCACTCTCCCTAGGAAAAGGTCCTCTGTTGTCTAGCTCTGACTGTGGGATGGAAAGAGACTATTTGGGAATCCCCATGGTGCTGCAACATGCTCCTGGTTGTGCTCCCACATAGTGTTGAAAAGCAGCCACTCTCATGTGGTGAGTAAACTTTCGACTGGTCCCCAGCAAGCGACCAGGCACCCTGTGGAGAGAAGGTACTCCTCCATCCTCCTGCACAGCAGTGACAGAGCTGTGGGGACACCTTCTCCCACCCAAGCTGGCAGTAAATTCACAGTAATGATGTTCATTATGAAGCTGATGTCGCAGTGGGGTGGGCACCGTTGGATAGCACACCGGTAATAGTGTGAACACTGCTGTGTTACAGCTGCTCTGTACAGGTTTTCTGCTGGATGCTGGGAAAAAATTTCCGCATGGAAAAGCCTGTCAGTCTTTCTTTGTGTAGCCACTCATTCCTCGTGAGCCCAGGCTATTTCCTTCCTTTCCCAGTCCTTCTGTAATTAAAGTGTCTGGACCAGCAGTGTTTTTTCAGTGCTCTTAAAAATAGCGGTGCTTCTAGTGTATTGCAAATGGTCATAGACCTGTGTGTGATACAAAGCCTTAGGAAAATAACAGGGAGGGTCTCACAGTGACTATTTCAAGGCTGAAGTGCCCCGATGGAGATGGGACTTTTGGGAGGCTGCTGCAAAGAAAAAGCTGCGCTTTGTTTAAATGCAGAGCAGCTTCCAGGCTCTCATTGCATGCAGCAACCAGTCAGCCTGAAGGATCGATGCTGCCAGGGAAAGATCAGAGCAGAGTCTAAAAGGCTGTTTCCTCCCCATCTGGCAGCTCCTGAGCTGGGGGGCAGGAGCATGAGCTGGCAGCAGGAGCTCTCTCCTACCAATTTGTAAAACCTAGAGCTCCCATGTCCAGCAGGGAGGCAAATATCTCTGCAACCCTCCCAGCCCTGCTGTGGGCAACAACTGCCCTCCTGGTGTTTCACAACACCAAGGGTTGGAATAAAGGCGGCTGGACTGACAGCCCTTAGCCAGGAGCTCCATCTAAACTGAGCCTGTTATGCAGCCTCTCACAGGCTTTCATCCCTGACTGTGCAAAAACATCTGCTGGCACCCCTGTGGAGCTTGTTTGAAAAGGGAAAGGGGCTCAGTGTGACTTCAGGAGAAGCCAGGTTGGGCTCTGTCTCTCTTGCTTAGTTTTAGCTCTCCCTGAAAGCTCTGCAGCAGCAGCACCAGGACAGTTCCCCTCCTGCAGTGGCAAAAAGGGCTCAGAGAGCTGTCCCTGGGCATCAGGTGGTGCTTATGGGCAGGGCCATGCTGACCCAACAGGGCGCTTTGGGATTTTTCACCACATGTGTACGGCCAGCACCGAGCCTGAGAGCAGCCTGCCCCCCTGCCTGGTACTGCCATGATCCCTGTGGCCCCAGAGGCACTGGGGCAGTGCCACCAAGGCCACAAGCACCGTGGCAGGCGGGGTTTGCTGGGGCTGCCGGCCTGACACGCTGAGCATCAGCTGCTGCATTTGCTTTTATTGTTGATGGCCAGGATGGGAAATGCAATTGAGACACCTTAATGAAAAGCTAACAAAGTTCGGTTTGGAGGGAGGGCTGCTCTTCAGGTAGCCTTGCTTCTCCTTACAGAATGCTGGAAATTATTTTTCTGGGAGTATTCCTACACTATGCCACAGTGTGCTGACCATGAGCCAAGACCATAGGCAAATGCAGAGTAAGAGGGTCCCTGGGGACCAAGCAGTTTGTTTTGGATTGTACAAATAAAGAAATGCTGATGATTTAATAGTAGGTGCTTCTCAGCGATATTTTGAGTGTCAGCCTCTGGCTGCATGTGTGTAATTAGCATGTTGTGGCTAAGCATTTTATAGCCCTTCATAATGCCCTGAGCCTGTCTGTGAATTGGTTTAAGCAGGAAAGCTGGTGATAGCGTGTGGATCTTGCTTGATGACTACACCAGAAAATGCTGGAGAAAGTACAACAGAGCTGAGGGATGCTGCTGCTGCTCAAAGGCCGCACAATGGCATGGCTGGTGGGTGTCTCTTCTAAAGCTCCAGCCATTTCTTATCGCTGTCCAGAAAAGCTCCACATTTCTTACCTCATGACATCTGAGGGAAAAATATTGTTTGTGCATGGAGTGCTGGTTGGGAATGCCAGAAATATGGATTGCTCAGATGCAAGCCTCTAGGCCTTTTTTCCTCCTGTTTAGCGTAGTATGGGACTTGGTTTAAAACAAACAAACAAATAAACAAACCAAAACCAAAATCAGCTTATATTAGAATGTTTGAAAGGGGTAAAATGTGGTAAATAAAGTTCAAATGACTTAATTATTTGATTTTGCGGGTGCCTTTTTTTGTGAATGAGACTTCCAGTACCCAAATCTTTTTAAGACTGAAGAGTTGATCCAAAGTGTGATGGGACTCTCCTATTCTTCATGACCTAAATCAGTGACCCAAAGCATAACATTTTTTCTAGAACCATCTGTTTTCTCTTCTTGCCAAGGGGATTTCACAATGCCTGATTGCTCTGAATAATTGTACATGTGCAGGGATATGAGTTGCCACAGGGAGAAAAATTAACTGAACAAGGACAGGTAGATGCTCTTGAGTTTTCTGAAGAAACTACTACCCTTTAGAAGGAGAGGGTGAAGAATCATGCAACTGAATAATATTTTATGTCCACAATGAATTTTTTTAAGCCTACGTATTTAAAAAAGAAGCAAAACTACACTTAGAAGCTATCTAGGATAAACAGAGTAGGTACAAAGTCAGCCAGTGTTTTGACAACCCCTTTATCAAACGTCTCCGTGATGTGGTTTGGAGCAGTGTGAAACACGGGAGTACAGATGTTGGGTGAGTAATTCATGCTTCAGCTGAATTTCAATGACCGTGAATGCACATCTGTTTCAGCTTAGCCAGCCACTGAACGGCCTGCAACAAGGTGCTCCTCTTTACAAACACCGTGTTTGCATTTTTTTTCACTTTGGACTTGTAAGTGGTGGCTACAGCTTGCATTTGGGGAAGCAGAAGGTACCCAAGGTCTATGATCATGGGCGGCAATGAGTCTGGCAGTAAGAGCTTTTTTGTAGCATTAGCAGGATTTCCAAAGCAAACAAGTTTCTTTTAAATCTACGTTCCTACAAGAGACTTGCTTGTTCAATTAATCTATTCTTATCACCCAGCTCTCCGGCTTGATCACGTCCTCCACTATGTATCTTTTTCTTTTCTTTATTACAATACCAGGGAGTGGGGGGTTGGAGGCAGACCAACAGTTCCTGGTGAGAAAATGCCATTTTATAAAACTGTCTTGATAAATTCTCAGTATTATTCTTCCGGACCAAAAATCCTACTACAGCATCCATAAATAAAAGCAAACAGAGGAGAGGGCTTTGATCCGCCATTACAATGTCTCTTTGTGGAGTCGATTCCATAGCAGGGGTGTGGGATGGTACCCCTTGCTTCCTCCAGGCAGCTGTTCCCCTGTGCACAGCCTTGTCCCTTCATGATATGCCCCTGCCCTAACAGGGAGTTAAAACCATTCATGGCTGAGCTTCTTTTTTTTTTCTTTCAGGGGTGTGGGGCTTTTATGAGCAAAATCAGCTCAGTTTTTTGTATTTCCCAGTGAAGTCAAGGTATTGATGTGCTCATTCTCCTCTCTTCATAGAAACATTTTTAAATATCATCTGATTAAATTAACTTGGATTGGAGAAGCGTGCTATAGCAAAGGCTCTCCTTGAGGAGAAAATATAGCTTTAATAACTAGGGATCCGGCTTTTATTGGCTAGTAAATTTGAGAATGCAACACTGAGCATGCTCAAGTTTTTTTTCACTAAGCATCTCTTTGTACTTAAAGGCATCTGTTCTGTCGGTTTATGCACTGTTAACTAACTGCAAACCTCTTTAACAGCTCCTCTACATTGCTGGGAAATCCTGAGGCAGGACAAGGGCAAGTACAGCTGTCATGCCTGATGACTGATGTTGTAAATGGAGTGAGAAAGGCCCTTGAAGGGGAAGCCGTCAAAGCTGACCTAGTGGGAAAAGAGCACAGGGACATGTTTCCTCTAGAAGGATGCCAAGAGAGCCAGGCGTCGATGCATATGGGGCTCTTTCCAGTTTTGGGAAGGTGCAAAGTGATGCACTGTGGAAGGAATGGCTCCAAAATCATTAATTACAGGCTGCCCTTCTGGTGCACCTTATGACCAAGTCGCTGTTAAGAGTAAGGTTTTGCCAGGACTCAAGCTCACTTTGTGCAGATTTCTGATGTGGAATAGATGCTTGGGAGGACCGTGAGCAAGGAAAGGCTGGGAAATACATAGCTTACAGTGGTTTAAAATGGCAAGTATAAAACTATTTTTAAAACAAGATGAGGGGATAGTAGGTTTCCCTGTCCTCTCCTGCTCTTACCCTGAATTCCAGTGAGTGAGCGCACTGTAATTTTGAAATGGGAAATACTTCTGCCAGCTGTGAAGCAGAACGATGGGCTTTAATTAGATTAGAGGAACAAGAAAATGCAATTGAACAAATAGGTTTTCAACGAAGAAAGAAACATCATGGTAGCTAAAGGGGTAGGTGCTAGCTCACTGGTGACATCTGAATCCATCCTGGTTCAAATGACTGAACTAGAGGATTTCTACATGGAAAACACCAGTAATCATAACAAAATGGGCTCATTAGCTGGATAGTGTTGAGTAACAGGATTACTTGATTATATATTTGGAGAGGAAAATCTGTTATCTCTGCTTGGCCTCACTTAATGCATCTTTCCTTTTTGCCTCTTCAGGTTGAGGATGTTTAGGACCTGTCTGGTGGAAGTGGCCATGTCGCGAGTAACTCACGCACGCACCTTCCCAGTGAGCTTGCCTCTCCTGAGCATTGTCCTGGTGCTCCTCTTCCATGCAGAGGGCACACATGCGGAGACCCCCAGCGAACTGCCCACGAACGACACCGAGGAGTGCGCTGGCTCCTACATCTGCAAAAAGGGTGTGATTTTACCAATATGGGAACCCCAGGACCCCTCATTTGGAGACAAAATCGCTCGGGCAACGGTATATTTTGTAGCAATGGTGTACATGTTCCTGGGAGTATCCATCATAGCTGACCGCTTCATGTCCTCCATTGAAGTCATTACATCCCAAGAGCGGGAAATAACCATCAAGAAGCCCAATGGCGAGACCAGCAAAACCACTGTGAGGATCTGGAACGAGACTGTGTCCAACCTCACGCTGATGGCCTTGGGCTCCTCTGCTCCGGAGATCCTCCTGTCTGTTATCGAGGTGTGCGGCCACGGCTTCACTGCGGGGGACTTGGGGCCAAGCACGATCGTGGGGAGTGCTGCCTTTAACATGTTTGTCATCATCGCAATCTGTGTGTACGTGGTGCCAGATGGAGAGATAAGGAAGATCAAGCACTTGCGAGTGTTTTTTGTTACAGCGGCCTGGAGCATCTTTGCCTACACCTGGCTTTACATTATTTTATCTGTGTCTTCTCCTGGGATTGTGGAGGTTTGGGAAGGCTTGCTCACCTTCTTCTTCTTCCCCATCTGTGTGGTGTTTGCCTGGATAGCTGACAGGAGGCTTTTATTTTACAAGTATGTCTACAAGAAATACCGAGCTGGCAAGCAGAGAGGGATGATCATTGAGCATGAGGGTGACCGGCCCTCCTCCAAGGCTGACATCGAGATGGATGGAAAGGTTGCTAATTCTCACGTGGAGAACTTTTTGGATGGGACACTGGTGTTGGAGGTGGACGAGAAAGATCAGGATGACGAGGAAGCCAGGAGGGAAATGGCTCGGATCCTGAAGGAGCTGAAACAAAAGCATCCAGACAAGGAAATTGAACAGCTCATAGAGTTGGCAAACTACCAGGTCCTGAGCCAGCAGCAGAAGAGCAGGGCCTTTTACCGCATCCAGGCCACTCGGCTCATGACTGGCGCTGGCAACATCCTGAAGAGACACGCTGCAGACCAGGCCCGCAAAGCCGTCAGCATGCACGAGGTCAACAGCGAGGTGACAGAAAACGATCCCGTCACCAAGCTCTACTTTGAGCAGGGCACCTACCAGTGCTTGGAGAACTGTGGCACCGTGGCCCTGACCATCGTCCGCCGGGGAGGCGACCTGACCAACACGGTGTACGTCGACTTCCGGACAGAGGACGGGACGGCCAACGCTGGCTCTGACTACGAGTTCACTGAAGGGACAGTGGTCTTCAAACCTGGAGAGACCCAGAAGGAAATCCGTGTTGGCATAATCGATGACGACATCTTTGAGGAGGATGAGAACTTCCTGGTCCATCTCAGCAACGTCCGTGTGAGCACCGAGGCCTCAGATGAGGGCGTTCTTGAGGCTGGTCGTGTCTCAACAATTGCCTGCTTGGGATCACCATCTACTGCCACCGTCACCATTTTTGACGATGACCACGCTGGCATCTTCACCTTCGAGGAGCCAGTGACACACATCAGTGAAAGCGTAGGAACCATGGAAGTGAAAGTGTTGCGAACCTCTGGAGCACGAGGAAATGTTATTGTGCCCTACAAAACCATTGAAGGCACGGCCAAAGGTGGAGGAGAGGACTTTGAAGACACCTGCGGGGAGCTGGAGTTCCAGAATGATGAGATAGTGTAAGTCAAGGTTTTATTTGTTTCTTACACTCTCTGTTTCTCCTGAAGTGGAATGCACTTAGCTCCCAGAGCTGCACTGGAGGTGTTTGGGTGCCAGTGCATTGCAATAAGCCACAAATGGCCTTAGGTGCTTTGGGAGGTCTGAAACGCTGCATCCCTGCCTTGGCAGCAGCCTGGAGAGTGATGCCTGGTCAGGGACACTCCAGCCTTCCAGCAGCAGGGAGGTGGAACTGATCTGGGAGTCGTATCCATGCACTGAGCAGATCTCTACAGCCTCAGCTCTGCAGTGGAGCAGAGAAACAAAACCGAGGTGGCTGTGACCACACAGGCACAAGGGTGTGTCCTGCAAAGGGCTTACACTGAATGTGTGAATTGTGGTACCTGCTTCCTCTTTCCTGTTGAGGCTCAGATCATCCGGTACTGGGCCACAGCCTGTCCTACTGGTGCTTGCTCAGGACTTTGATGAAGGTTGCTTCACCTCCTCCTGTTTTAAAGGCTGAGGGCCTAGGTCATTGTCCAATATACATCATGAAAAAGTGTTGTCATGCAGGGAAGCCTCATGGTTAGGATGCAACTGCAGCCACATTCAGCTGCTTGCAAGTAAAAAAGGAGGCTGAGAGCTATTGGAGGCTACTCCTGAATGCTGCTATTTAGATGATGGAGAAATTATTAGTGCTGTAGCCTTATTATATTATGTGGAGAATATAAACTTGCTCAGTAAATCATGGTAGAAAACATCTATCCTTAGGTATGTCATGAAGACATTCCTTGCCCAGCTGGAGCTCTGGGAGGAATGAGGGTTGGGAGCTGTGTTGTTCCAGCCTCAGGCTCTCCCTACAGTGAATTCTCTGTTTGCAGCCAACAGGGACTAAGTTCTGTAGCACAAAGCCACTGCATAGAACTTAAAGAAGTGACTGATAAAGGGCGCTGCTGCATTGAGGGAGAGCTAAATTTTGGCTTGGGTGTTGTATATTGTACTACTGGTCTCCTAGGAGCTGAGGCAAACCATGGCGAGTGCCCAGAGTAGTCCTTGTGCTCTGTCTGTCACCTCTATCTGCTGCGTGTGCACAGGGAGAACGAAACTTCTTCACAGAATTTCTTGAAGTGCTTTGGTGGGGTGGGGAAGGTGAATCTCAGGCGGGATTTATACCAGGTGGGATTTTGACTTCCCAGGAAAAACTGAGCAAAAACTTTGCAGCTCTAGCAATCTGGAGGCCAGAACACGCATGTTGCTCACACAAGGGTCAAGAGCACATCTCCTGAATGATAAAAGTAGAGAGGAATGCAGTTATTTGAATATTTTTTTATCGTTTTGGGAGAAGCAGAGATTTACCTGCAAAGATGCAATGAACTAGGCTATAAGGATATCTCCCAAAGGCTCTTTACTTTTTATCCAGGTCACTCAGCAATAACAAATCTGGGCTAGTGGCTGTTAGACGTTTGTTCCCAGTTCCCATGGGATGTGACATGTTTACATGGCAGACCAAACACACGGCCATAGGCTCTGCAACAGCGCTCAGAGGGGCTTGGACTGCCCCTTGCCTTGGATCCTGCACTGTGACCAGGATCTCTGTGCTGCCCTTCATCCAAGACCTGTGTCTGTGCTGCCTCTTGGTGCTCAGGCTACGATGAGGTGAGGTGTTCTGCACACTGCCTTCCCTCCTCTGAGCTGCTCACTGCTGACTTTTGCCAACAGCCTAGTAACCAAGGGGTGCGCTGGAAGCGAGCTGACCACATCCTGTTGGATCTGTGCTGGTGTGCCCTCACCAGGGCTGCAAGCCTGCTCCTTCCTCTTCTTACCAGCAGCCAGAATGTGCACAACAAGCAAGAAACAGGGGAAAGCAGCTTTCTTAGAAACCTGAGCGTGCTTTTTCTGTGCAGATGCCGTTGTATCTCTACTGCCTTTAAACTGTCTCTCCCAGGAATCACAGTGAGCGATGGTACATGGGAAGAGTCCACAGCCTGGCACGGATGAGGGCCTGGGGAGTGGGTGTAAGGAGATGGTCACTGCAGGGTCACATGTTGACCAAGGGGCTTCCTCCATTCAGGTGGGAGAGGACACGCACAGAATGAAACTGGGGACACATATTCCAATCTATTCATATGCCTGAAAGGCAGTAGGTATTAATCTAAAACTTGGCTGCCACAGTCCATGTTCAGGTGCTGGGTGGTACAATCTGACTGGCAGAAGATTTCCTGCAGGTCCATGTTTTGCCTGGGCACAGGCTTAGGACAAGCCTGCAGCACAGAGGCAGAGTATTCCTGATGCTGAGCTGCTGCTTACAGGCATCCTCCCTTGGAAGAATTTGCTCCAATAAAGAAGATATACTAGCACAAAATGTGGATTATAGAGCTAAAGAGTTTTGACTCTGTCATTGCTTGATAGCGCTGTACTTCAGCTAAGCTATGTAGAATGGTGCAATTCCCTAGCACATTGAATTCAATAAAGTTCTAAAATTTCAGGTTTTCCCATGCTCTGCAGGCCAAGAGATGTCTTTGCTGCCCTTTCTAGAGGTCTTTAGTGCCTCTTCAGTTCTGCCATTCAAGTCTGTATGAAACAGCTTGATAAAAGTGAGTAAGATGTGTTTTTCTGGGGCAGTAATAACAAAGGTAGGGCAGTACAGGGAGACATGAAGATGAAAGAAAAGCATGCACAAGCCTCTATTATTAGAGGCCTGGCTTGCTGGTAAGTCCCAGTAAAATTAGAAAGCGCTGGGAGGGCCCTGATCTTCTGGAGACCTTCCTCTGGTTCCCAAAAGGCCTAATTACGTAACATGTTGTTTGTTTGCAGTGTCCAGAGAGACTTTCCCGTTTTGCAATCTGTTGATGTCCCCCCTTCCCAGAGTGCACGAAACAGCAGTTTTAACTGCTGAAGCCATGCTGCTCCTGTGCATTTAAACAAACATCTCATTCTGATGCTACCAAAAGAGATGTGTAACGGGGAAGATGTTGGTCCTCCTGTGGAACATTTTATCCCAGCACTGCCTCTTGGAGTGATGCTTTCCTGCTCCTTGCTTCTGAAGCACAGCTTGTGTGTTCAATGAAAGCATGTCAGCAAGTGAAAGAAACAGCATTTAAACGGGGTTTGCACAACAAATTGTTCCCAGCTGCATGGGAAAAGGTGTCTGGCTGGGGTCTCAGCAAGGTCAGTCTCAGCGATGCTGCACAGGTACCTGGGGCTCTGAGACGTTGGTGTAGGTGCTGTGATCTAAAGTGTAAGTGAGCCTTCCCTCTGGAGCCATCCTCAACAAGGTGACTCCAGCCTTAGCTTGCATCTCCATTAACGATTAAAGCTTTCTGGATGAGAACAGGGAGATGTGCACTTGTAGGCTCTTCCTGCCCCCCTGTCTACTACAGCTATTGTGATCATAGAAGAGGTCACTGGTTCATCCAGACAGTGTATTTTTATCCCTTGACTGAATGCTAAATAATTCAAAAGAAGTCCAGCTTCCTGTATTAGAGGAGGAAGCAGTCCTTCCCTTGGCTGATATCCCGTCAGGTCTTCTCCCTTCTGTCTCAAAGCATCAGGAGGGGCACCTCTTCCAGATGTGACTGCAAAGCTGTATGAAAACTGTGTGTTATTTCATGTTCAAAAAGCATAGTTTTTCTAGAGATAACATTGCAACTGGAGATCTATTATAATCTGTGCTCCAGGTGTCTGCACACACAGCCCAAAAGGCTTTACCGCGTTAATGTCAGTGAGGAAGGCTGTACGTACAATTATATGGACAACCAATTAAACTTGTATTTCACCTATGCAGTCACATCTGTGAAAGACTGGAAAACCTTATACCAAATGATCTTGCTGTTCATAATATACAGTTTAGTTGTTTTTATAAAACACATCTGCTGCAGATTTAGGAAGTGAAATTCAGCCCACTGAATTTGACTGGTCCTAGTCAGTTTGGTCATTGCTCTGGAAGCATAAATATCAGCTACATCCTCTG
>VZRN01006386.1:336933-437418 GCA_013397935.1 Dasyornis broadbenti | reverse complement strand
TTTTTTTGAAAATGTCCCCAGAAACCACATGGGCTCCCTCCCAAGAGCCCTTTAAAAATGTCAGCGTCAATAAATATAGATTGTGTCAGGAGGGGAACCAAATGGTACTGCTTTTATAAGTGCCCCTTTTCCAAAAAGAAGTTGGGTCAGGTATTTCTAAAGAAACAGCGACAATAATATCCTGACTCAGCCCTGGAACCCCTCTACACAGTTTTTCATCTGTGGCCTGCTGCTTCAGAGAAAAAAAATAAAGCCTCCAGCATGAGCAGCCTTACAGTAGGATGCAGTTGAAGAGCAGGGTGTCTTCTGATGTGGCAGAGAGACTGCTCTAAGAAGGGGAAGCAAACAAACATTCCCTTTTCCAGGTTTCATTGTTGAGCACATTCTTTTCTTCTTCGTGCTCCCACTTTGTTCAGCTGGGCCAGTCAGTATCCCCTCACTCAAAAGCCCCAGCTTGCACAGGGTTAACGTCTGGCAACACAGTGTGAGATATCAAAGCAGACCAAACAAAGATTACACTCTTATTTGGCCCGCGTGGGGTTTACAGAGTATTCTCCCCTCACCACTGGAAGTCTTGCCTGGCCCAGAGGGATTTGCAGGCTGCAGATATGGCCAGCTGGATCTAGGGCTTGGATCCTCGGCAGAAGCACCCAGTGCTCCTGGTCCATCCAGTACAGCTCCATCTTATGGGAGGTGGCCCAGGCCATGGCTCACAGCAGGGTCCTGAGCAGATGTGTTTCACCACGCTGGGGTATGGATGGGGGCCCATTTCCCCTTTCAGGGGAGTTTTGAGGAGGAGAAGTCCCCTGGGCCTGAAATGTATAATTTCTTTGGTTCCTGAAGGCCAAAAGCTGGTTGTCCCCTCTTCAGATGGGAAGATACAGCTCTAATAGGGTCAGCTGTCTTTCTCTCCTCTTCATTCAAAAAATGTTTAGGCTTTACTGAATGTTTTTAAATTTTTGGCCTTAATATCTCCCAGGCATGCGCATCTCTCTTAAATTGTTGTGCTCTTGCCTCAGCTGCATGGTCAACCACATTTCTCTTAGGAGACAACAAGGGGAAAAGGCCGTGTGGTGTCCACAGACCTTCCCCTTTGTGCAGTGCTCAGGACATGGCATGTACTGAAAAACTCATTCCCAATGCCACGTCAGGTCTCAAGTCCCTGAAGAGCAAACTTGCAGCTGTGTTTCCAAGTGTCCCGTGGCTTCATCTGCTCCTGTGGCACGTCATCATGGTGGTGTGGGACAAGTCCTGCCCATGGCCTCCTCCGGGAGGGTGAGCATGGGATGCAGACTGTGCCGTTTGCCTAAATAAGTCAGGAAATCCAGGAACTTGATTGCATGATGTCCCCTGTGGAGGGGATTAGGCAGTGAAGTCGTGTTATTGGACGAAGCAAGTTGTGCCAGCACATCACTGGGGGTGAGTGGCGGGGGGAGAAGGGTGAGGACAAGAGTTAGCTGAAGAGCTGACACAGTTTTTGTCCTTGAAAAACCAATGTTTCCTTATTTGTAATGAACTGTTGTTGGCAATTTACTGCTGCCAGCTGCATCTCTGTGGTTGATTAAGGGAGCTTGGATCTTAAATATGTAATAACTCCCTGAAAGCCATTGAGAGGTAGTTATTAGCTTCATCAGGGCCTGTGTACACATCCGCTGTGCTCCTTTATGAAAAGGCTACCTATTAAATGCACTGTAGTGATTCATAAAATGCAGGATCTAGGTTTGTTTTAAGAAATTAAAACAACAGCCCTAGCAAAGCTTGTTGGCATGGGAAAATTATCTTGGAGTGAAATGCTGCTCTGCAGCTCCCTGATGGGGACATAAGAATAGGGGGTAGGACCTTTCTTTCCCTGGCATGTGCTTGAGCACCACTGGGAACAGAGCTGGCACCAGCACGTTTTTACAACTTAGCAGGCATCCATCCCTCTCCCAGCTGTGCATTTGTGATCCATTGCTGTGTGAGCAGGGAGAGGTAATTCATTAGTACACAGGATCCCAGTGCAAGTGGAGTTCAAGTAGTGCATTTGCCTTGGGAGTAGACTTCTTTCCTCTGACGCTTTGCCCTTGGGTTTGAACTCAGTGGACGGCTCTCGGTATTCTTCCAGCAGCAGGGCTGAATCCATGGGCTCAAAATGAGAGTGATGGAACAAAAAGCAGACAGCTGACCACAGCCGGCATCCAAGCATCTGTACAGATGGGCAGAGAAACATCTGCTGCCATCCAAAGCCAAACAGGGAGGAGAAGCTGGACCTGGCAAGCTGAGTCAGAAGCAGACCCTCCTCAGAGGGAGAGGCTGAGCCTGGAGGCATCATCCCACATGCTGCAGGCAAATGAGTGTGATCTGCCAGCTCTCTGCTCACAGGGGGATGTGATGTCGCCCTGCCCTTGTCAGATGCACAGTCTTCCATGTCTGGATCTGGCTTCTGTGTGTCTCCACTGGCTCTCGTCACATCAGGGATGGAATCATGTGTCCACTAGCAAAGACATGCACATCACTGCCATGCAAAGGGCAAGTCACCTATCCTATCCCTTGTCTCTGCTCCTTCCCCTGTTCTCCAGCACCACAGGGTAACTGTCTTAGCTTAACCTTCATGGTCTGGTCTTGATGAACCACCTGTGTTTTTCCAGTACTCTTGGATGAGGAGCTTTGGTTAACAGCCTTTCACAGCCACAGTGCTTGCCATGGTGGGTGCATGGCTTTGCTGCACTGGTACTCATGGGCATGTTCTCCTCTTTACAGTCTTGAGCATGGTTGGAGTTAAGGTCAGTCCTCTCCAAGTCAGAAATGCCAGTTAACCTGAGGACATCTTGGGAGAGATCAAAAACTCGACTAATAACGTTTCTGACAATGACATTAGAGGCACTGTGCTGGTTTCCAAGAATGGCAATGCTGGATCCTGGGTGACAACAAATAGTAACAGCATTCTCTGTTTTAAAAATATCTTAGTGTAAGAGAGAAAATATTCCCACTGCTGTGTAAGTAAGAGGGTGACCAGCATGAGCCTCCTCTGCCCAGTCCCTATATGGTTCCATTTCCATAATATCTGGACTGCTCCCTACACAATCAGAGTAACAATCAAATGTGTCTGGCAGTGAGAAACAAAGCATTAACAAAGAATGGGGGCATGGCTGGATCCCTGTGAACTGGGTGCTGGCAGGAGAGAGATGGAACTGATGGCATATGCCTGCGCCATCAGAGCAAAGCCCTTTCCAGGGAAAGGTCCCCTGAGTGCAGATGGCAGAGTACAGCGATGGGGCCCAACTGAGTGGAGTCCAGTACTCCAGACATACTACCTTGGAGTTTTTCTAGGGGTGGTTTAAATTTTATGGCGTTGCTATCAGGAAGCTTCTTTGGAGGGCTTAAGTGATTCCTCCGGTTATTTGCTCCCATTAAAACACTGGTTTGTGTGGTGTCACACACTGTGCCATTTTGGGGTCATGCAATATGGCTCTAATTCAACCACAAGCGCAGTACACCCTGCAGAGACTCTTGTCCCAAGGGCCAGATGCACTGTCACCAGGTGGCAAAGCTGTTGTTTCGCTGGCTGGGACATAAGAAGGACATGAAGACAAGAAAGGATTGATTTGCTCAGAGTTTTTTTCCAAACTTGGTTGCTTGCTTCCTAGTAAGAAACTAATTTTGAGACGTGCTTGCATGCTCCTGGTTTAATTTGTCAGTACATGTCATCCTAAAGAACAAAAGTGTTATACGTGTGTTTTTGCAAACAATTTGGAGTAGAAATCTATGGATCCGTGAGCACACTCAGCAGCCCCCAAAACTGCCCAAACAGGCTTCCAGCATCCCCCCTGCCCACCCTTCTCCCTGGCTCTTCCCTCCCATCTCTGCGCTGCTCATGTGCCCTTGGCTTTGCCATCCTCTCCCTCAAAACCTCCCCTGTGCATCCTGAGCACCAGTGCTGTGACAGATGCCTTATTCTGGCATGCCTTTGGATAAGGACAGGCAACACTCCTGTCTGGAGACTGTGGACACTGTGCTCCGAGGAGCTGTGTGTCCTCGGCCACAGCCCTCCCCTCGCTCTCGGCAGTGTCATTGTGCAGCCCAGGCTCTGCTGTCCTCACACTGCACAGCTCTCACAGAAATTCACAGCCCTGTCACAGCATATAAGGCAGGGGAAAAAAGCCAGTTCTGCAGGGAGTCTGGAATGAATCAAGCTGCAGCGAGCTGGGGAGAGGCGCCCTGGTTTCATTGAGAAGAGGAGGCTTGATCTGAAACAAAACCTGTTACTTTGGCTCAGGCAGGTAGGGAGCAGGTTTTACCTGGCACCAGAGTCTGCACAGGAGCCAAGTATTTGCTTGGTTCAGTAGATTTCCATTCATATTTTAGGTTTGGTTATTGAAATTTATCTTCCTCCTTAGTGACTGGGTATGTGACAGGACCTAGGGGAATAAGACATCACCCCTACACAGGGTAAAAATAATGTAAGCATAGTCAGTATCAATGCCCCAGGCACAAATCATCCTGGGAATAAGGAGGGAAGTGTAGCGGGAGATTTACCTGACTCATGAGCTCTCCAGTGACCTGGAACTCAGAAAGATTCACACAAAAATCTGAAAATGGGTCAGTTTAGTTGGGACGATTGTAACAGAGAAGTGTGGGAGGGCTGGGTAAGAATCAGGCCGAGCATGAACTGGACAAGAATTAGATGGGAAGGAGATATTCTGGGCATTCATGCCTTAGCAATGAAGAGGATGAAGGGGAAGGGAGCTGAACAACAGATTCTACCGAGAAGGAGGTCCCTGTGTGGATGTCTGTGTCCAGGAGGCCTGGAGGTGCAGGACAGAGATGACGCAGCCTGGCTGTTCCCAGACCAGAAGGCATACTGAAATCTAGCCTTGTGCTGAAAGGGGAGTGCATGGGGGGCTCTTAGCAGTCCCTCTGGAAGGTTTCCTGGGCAATAGGTGACATGTGCAGGCAAGCTCAGAAGCTGCCTTCAAAAGCAGCTCAGCCACATTAGGTCTGCTTTTGTACCTAAAAGAGCCTAGAATAAATCAACACGTTATTTGTAAGTACCTCAAAGATAACAAGGAGATGAATAACAGCCAGCATATATTTGTCAAGAACAAATCTTATCAAGCCAACCTAATTTCCTTTTATGCCAGCCTTTTGGGTAAGGAAGAAGCAGAGTTGTCATATCACTGAGCTTCAGAAGGGCTTTTAATGTTGTCTTGTTTAGCACTGTCACAAGCAAGCCCTGGCTAAATGGGCCACTGGGGTGATGGGGTCTAATGTGTCTGGAAAGAGAAATGTGTCACTGGATGGGGGTGAAAAGATGTTCACTAGGTGCTTGTCCTGAAATGGAGCTCGTGGGGCATGGGAAAGAGAAAATTGGTGTTTTAGCTTGTAGATAGAAAGATAATAGAGTCTGAAAGCGTTATCAGAGGTAGGATGTGGATTTAGAGAGCTGTGAATTAGCCTCAACAGAAGCAAGACACTGTAAAGTGCTTGTGGAAAAATAGTCATAAACACAAATTCAAGTGGGAGGGGAACAACCAAGTCAGGGGGTGCCATTAAGACCTGGCAGCCAAATCTGAGCTCACCACACCGTGCTCTTGCAATGAATGGGACAGATGCCATCCTGAAGGCATTCGAGAGGAGAGTAACCATCTTGTACTCTCACTTGGGGGAGTGGGTGGCCTCTGTCAACAGCAGAAGACAGCTTAGAAGGCACTGCCCAAAGGTTTACTGAAGGTATCAGGTGTATTGCCTTTTTACACGTTCAGTCAGATGACACCTTGGGAACTCTTTCTCTCCTCTTGCTATGTGCTAGCCAGGCAAAAGTCTTCATCGTGAGAGTTGCACTTCAGTGAAGTGGCCCCTGCCCTGCAGGGTCTTCTGCTATGAACCTGTGATGGGATGGCATGCAAAGCAACCTACAGATGGAGCAGAAAGACCAAATGCACACATGGAACCTGCACAGCTTCCCCGTGGCCACCCAGTCTGGGCTCCTTGCTCACAAGGGATATCTGGGGCAGGGGCAGCGCTGCCGTCTGTCTCCTTTGCTAATAATTAGATGCAATCCAAGCTTCCCAGCAGGAGAGCCCTGTCCCCGTGGGGGAAGAAGCAAGGTTGCACAGATTAAGGAAGCTAATTAGAGGGGAAGAGAGCATTGGTACTGAAGCCCCAACAGTAAACTTTGAAATCTAGATAAGGGAGCAGTATTTAATTATATACAATTAAAACACCATATCTCAACCCCCTGAGAACTGGCAGTCCTGGAAAGCCCTCACAAAGGTGCTAATGAACAGATCTGAAGGCAGCAGTAGGCATGGGGCTATGCTTATCAGAATTTACCTGGGAAACACATCTGAAGAGAAGAGCTAGGAAAATTCCCTTGGAGCACCACCTGCTTACTCCTGCATGATGTCCTCTCTCTCCTAGAGCAGGTAATGGAAACCCAAATCTTGGGAACACAAGGGAGATTGCTCTGCTCTTACATGAACCTGGGCAAGACCACTGCAGATACCTATGCAAGGAAAGGCAAACCTGACAACGTAGGGGAAGACAGAGAGGATTGTAAATACTTGGTCTGAGAAACAACCTTTGTGCCCTTCTCTCCCAGTGCACAGGAGAAAAATCTCCTGCCCCTGTGCCTGCCAGCCAGGGGTGTCCTAGTAGCTCCAGGGTGCACCATACCAATGTTCTCCTTTGCTCCACAAATCCTGCAAAGTTATCTGAGTTTATTTTCCTACAAGTTCCCTCTAGCCACTAAAGCAGCTACTTCCCTTGCCTGCTCCTTTGCTGCATCACATATGTAGGACCTGACTTCTGATCCTTTCACCAGTCCTCTTCAAGCCAGGAGGGCAGTTTGATTTCCCTATAAAGTGCCTGCCTTGTGCTCAGACCTTCCCTGTTGCGTTGTGCCAGCTGAGCCACCAAAGCTTCATGGACTGCAGCAGTAGCTCTCATCCCAGAGCTGCTGCTGGGTGTTAATGCAGAATCACGATGAGGGAAAGCTTGGATGGATTCATGTCATCTGACAGATGAGAACTGCAGAACCAGCCTCAGGTTCTCCAAAATTCCTCTTCCTCAGCAACTTCAAACCCTTAAGGAAGGCTTTCAGTTGAGCCTTGGGTGCCAAAGGAAGTGGTTCCTCTTTTAATTTGTAAACATAAAGTGCCAGAAGGCTTCTACCTTCTGAAGGCAGTAACTTTGAAAAGTTCAACAGGTAAAAGTCTCCTTTTCCTGCATCCTTATCTCCTGTTCTAGTTGAGGAACACACCTAGTGCAGGTCTCTCGTCATGCTACTGCAGTGGGAGCTGCAGGTTGTTCCCGGGGTGGGGGAAATGGTTGTAATCTCAGGCAAGGGGCAGTCATCTGGCACCAATCCTTTGTCTGACAAAGGGCATGGCGACCTGCAGCACTGGCTGGGGGTGGCCAGTCCCCTAGAGAGCCTGCAGAACCCAAATAAACAAGCAGAGGACCGCAAAACAGATACCAAGTGTAAGGGGCATAGAGAGCATGAGAGGAATGGGTGCACAGACTTACAAGGATGCAAAAGCGCACGGATTCCTTCACTGACCCTGGAGGCATCAGCTCAGGCTATTACAGTGTGACTGCACCTCGATTAAATTACTTAAAAGAATCAGACACCTGGGACGCTGCTGCAGGAAACCTGGGACTGAGACGGTGAGGAATCTTGTCTGACTGTGTGAGTGCGGTGTGTGGTGGAGGTCAAAGAGGGCACCTCGGGGTTCACTGGAGCCGCCTGCTGCAAAGGGGCTTTGGTCCCAGCAGTGAAGGTGTCAGCTGGTGCAGTTGTGACTCCCAGAGTGGCTCCTGAATGGTCAGAAAGGAAAGAGTCCTTAGCCACCTTTCACCTGGCCTTTGCCCCCATGTTCTGCTCGTGAAGAACCTCTCTCCTTTCAACATGCAAAGCCCATGAGTCACATCTGTGATGTTGTCATGAACAGCTGCCTTCCCTGGCGATACAGCTGCTTAAAATGTTACAAGACCTGAAAGTGATGCCAATGCCATTGAGGTTCAATTTTATTTGTCTCAGCCTCTCTTGTGATGTTTTCCTCTGTTGTGCCAAGAGCTAAAACCTCAGGGCATCCTTCACTCATTGTGTTTTAGGTGAAAATTAAATTTGTCATTGAATCCCAGGGCTCCAAGAGCTGTGGTTTTAAGAAAAATGCTGACTAATATCTAGTGTGCCCTGTCTGGTCCTTGGTGTGCCAGGGTAGAATTTGCCCTGTTTTGGGGGAAGAATTCCTCTCTCTTGCCAGTCCTGCAGTGCTGAAAGGAAAGGTGGAAGGCTTGAGCTGCTTCTCAAGTCAAGCATTCCTACATTAGTATGAATGAGAACGGTGGTGTCTCGCAAATATACAAACAGATTTCTACAAAACACTTGCTAATGAACCAAGCCAGCAGTCTGTCCTTTCAGTGATTTGTGGGGAGTCAGTAAAACACTCAACCTGGGGAGCTCATTACCCTGCTGAAGGAGTGCATTTTTAGGGGAGCTGCTGGGAAGCTGTTAGCTGCCAGCTGTGAGGCAGGGCCAGAGGCTTGGCAGTGCTGGGAGGAAGCTGAGGAGAGATGTCCATTGCCTTTGTAGGCACGAGCACAGCACTTGCTCACAATGAGGCTGTGGTTGTGGGGCACAAGAGGGGCTGATTTCCATTTCCCCCCCCACCCCCCCAGTCACTGTAATTTCAGGGCCAGGCACGCTGATACTGTGCTGGGGTCTCGGGTTTCTGGTATGGAGGAGAACAGTCAGCACCAGTGAGAAGGGAGAGCCACAGCAACCTACTGAACCATACATATGGGATAAACCAGAGGCCCTCTGGAAAATAGAGTCAGACTCTTGGGGCTTAAAAAACAGCCACTTAATCCTATACATCAAGGCGACTGTGGTGCAGCTCAGCCTCTGCTCTGCCTCATGGGCACAGTCCATTTGTCACCTGCAGCTATTGCACAGCTCAGCCACAAAGCTAATCCACACCATTGCCCTTTCCTCTGGGTGTGAATAGATGGGCTCACTCAGGTAGCAACTGCAGCTACCTCCAAAAGGGGTGCAAATATCTGAAGATGCACATATACCTGAGGGTTGCACCTGCCTATGCCTCAGCAATCAGAGTAGGTGAAAGGATAACCAGGGAAATGCATCTGTGGGGGTGAGGTGAGGTAAGGTAAAGTGTGAATACATGATGGAAACTGGAAAAGAAGTGGAAGGAAAAAGTGAAAGAGGGGCCAAAATCACCATGGTTCATATGAATGCTTCCTCTTAGCTGCTGCTGAGCACTTGAAAGCTGCAAAGTGCTTAGGTCCTCTTCAGAGCCCCCCCCCTTCCCATCAAACCTTATGGCAGGGTTGTGCTGCTCAAGTTTGCAACAGGTACTTCAAAAAAGCTATCAAGTTTCACCTTCAGTGTGTTTGCAGGGAGAACCCTGGCTCGGCAAGACGCATCAAAGGTAAAAGCAATGAGAAAAAGAGAATACTTCTAGCCTTGCCAAGAAAAATCACTTGTCTGGGAAAGGAAGAACTAAATTGATCTGAATTCTCCTGCTATTCGTCAGCGTTTTGGTGCCAAGGCAGTACATGTGAGAGAGGAAAGGAAAAGGATAACGTGAAGAGCTCCATATTTAATATTGTGTTAATCCCTTCCCTCCTAGCTAGAACAGAGGTTTAAAATTCCTTTGCTGTACATGAGGGAAAATGTACTGATCTGTGTGAGCATTCTTATTTAGGGGAGAAAGATTTACCTTTCAGGAAATCTCCAACTGAATAAACCAATCTGGAAGTCTAAAGAAATTAATTGAAGTTTGGGGTTGTCAGATTTTTAGTTCTGTTTTGGGTTTTTTGTTTGTTTGTCTGTTTGTTTTTTGTTTTGTTATTTTTGCTTCACAGAAGATTCGTTTTGCATTTTGAACTAAACTTTCCTTTGTTGTCTCTGGAAACTTGAGCAGGGGGGATGCATTTCAGGCCAAGTGTTTTGAGAAAGCCTGCTAACAGCAACTGTGACAGAAGGTGAAGCAACAACACTTCAGCACCTCAGCTTCTCCGTGAAAGCCCATACGTTGGGAAGGTATATATTGTCAGGCAACTCGTGCAACAGCTCTTTGCAAGTAAGGATTTGCTTCTAGCACCCCAGTTATGTGATGGAAAATCCTGCAAAGGAGCAGGGGGAAGTGGCAAAGCCACGTGCCAATTTTGGACCTACAGCTCAACGTGATAGTGACCTCCCCCAACACCCATGGGGAGTGGGGAGCAGTGCCTGCCCTCCAGTCCTGGCTGGGTACAGTGCCCTTTGATTTGTGGCATAAGTTTTATTCATTTATTTCTTTCAGAGCTTAGACACGTGGACTAATTAGAGGAGAACTGGTGAGCTCAGCTAACGCATTTGAACACGGCTAGCTTTAGGCTTGCATTTGGGTCATTAAAAATGAAGTAAAATGATATTCTCTTTGCACCAGCTATTGTGAGCAAGGGCCTTGATTTGGCAGCAGTTCTCCCTCCAACACCACTGCACTAATGACTTCCAGCACAGAAGGAGCAGTGTGTCATTAACGCAACAGGGTGGTGGGAATCTGCTGTAGGCAAAGCAGGATCTGGGACAGACCAGTTTATGGCATGCCTGTAACAAACTGGCTGAGTTTAAACCCTTAGGAGGCTGGAAGGCACCATAAGGGGAAGCCCTTCCCTCATGGACATGCTCCCAAGGGTGTGGGCATGCTGCAGTGGGAGTGAAGTGAATCTCCTGAGGACCTCCTCTGCCTGCTGGTGTGTCCAAGCAGCCTGGGTGACCTTGATATTTGAGCAAGGTTTTCTTCATTGTTCTGTAGGATGTCTCTGCCGGCTGCAGGCAGGTTTTGGTTGAGATGGAGGCCATCCGTTTATAACATAAAAGGCTGTAGAGAAAGGCTTCATCTCAAATTGGTCTAAACTACAAATGCAACATAGCTACGTATGCCAAAGCTGCTGGGGATAGCCTGTAAAGATCGTTTGGCTTACCTCCCTGTGGGACAGAGGTTGTATAAGTTTGTTGGTTGTTATTTCTACAACAGCTGTAACTGGGGTGATGTTTGATTGAGGATTTCCCCCGCAAATACCTTGCTGCATATTCTCCTCTCAGTGAAAGCGAGGAAAATTGGAAACTCCACAGAAGCATACCTGCTTTTCATTTAAAAAGGAGGTATGCTTTGGAGGAGGAGAAACCATATAGATTTAGAGGTGTTGTTGGCCTGTATTTCAGAGCAAACCCCTGGTACAAAATAAAATGTCACTTTTGCCTACTTCAGTCCCTGATGACAGAAACCTGCATCGTAACGATAACAAGGAGTGACCTGCAGAGATTTACAATGCTGGGAGGGCTCTGGGCCATGATCCTGCTGTAGGGGTGCAGTCACATTGCTCCAGGTTCCATTGAGAGGGAGGTGGAGGTTTGCTTGCATGCTGTGACAGTGGAAATGGCTCACATTTCTTGAGCTGCAGAGCAAAATTACCTTCAATTTCTTCCTCGGTTGCTCTGTGCCTCACAGCAGTGCTCTCCAGAGGTGGTTGCAATGCAGGCATAAATAAAATTTGGTATGCATTGGGACTACACATACCTGGAGCCATAACTTAATGAGTTAAATCAGAGCTTTTATTATCTAATTCCTCATTGTCAACCGGTTTCTTGCATCTCTGCAGATAATTGATGTGGAGAATAGTTCTTGCCTTCTGGAAACTGGCTGCCTTTTGAAATGCTCCCATCAGAGATGTTTTTTTCAGGCTTGTACTTCTTTCTTCTCATTATCTTGTTAATAGGCCTGACTCCGCCAAGTGGAGGAAGGAGAATGGATTGGCAGGGTACACGAGGCCAGTGTGCCTTTGCCTTTGCCTTGGAGATGTGGGCACTGAGGCCTGGGGAGCAGCTCCTGCCAGATGAAGGGAGAATAATCCCTCTTTCTGCCAGGAGAGCTGTAAGGGTAGCTGCAACCTGGTAGAGGGAAGCCACCTGAGCCACAACTGGGGCTGAAAATGCCTTGGAGCAGGAGGGCTAATCCCCTGGCCACTGCTCCTGTTGGAAGGCTCTGTGGCTGCTCTTTCGGCAAAGGAGCTCTTTCCAAATCTCAAAAATCTCAGCTGCAAAGGCAGTGCATCTTTGAAGTCTAGAGGAGCATAAAAGACTGCAGATAAACCTGAAGAGTTTTCCCCAGTAGCTAAACCCCTGGGTTATATCTGTTGAGATTGTCGGGAGAAGATCCAATAAATATTTGTAACAGATTTCTACCGAGGATGTCGCATATCACATGAAAAGAGTGGAGACGGCTGCTCCTGCAGCTGGGGAGGGTGAGCCTGCATGCAAATATCACTGTGCTCTTTTGAGGGTAGCTTCTTTTTCTTTCCAGCCTCGTGCTTGGGCATATCTGGCAGATGTGCCTTTCTTTTCAGATTTGTCCTTCCATGTTCCCTGTGCAGCGTTTGGAGCAACACGTGTTTGGCTGTGGCACGCAAGGCAGGGAGCAGTGTGCGCTGGGGCACAAGGGTAGCCAGGCTCCTGAGGCACGTGGAATGAGGGTTGGCGGCAAAGGGGCTCTCACATAAGGCAGCAGGCATCAAGGTCTCTCCTCACTGCACCTAATCCACCTCTGCAGTTGGAAAACCCCTTCTTCCCACAGAGACCTCTTGTCTTTCGTCGTAGTGCACCTGTTTCAGTCTCAGCCTTCCCTCTGTCCTGCCATTCCAGTCCCCTCTGCTCATCTTCTGAATGCCATGATCTCAGGGGAAGGAGGCTTGTGTCCTTCCTCAGACCGTGGGTCACCCCGCCTTAAAATGTGCTGTGAGTACCTATACAGGTGAAATGCTGCTCCTGGTCTGGCCTGCAGGCACCCTGCAGAGAGGACTGGTGCCTGACGGGCTTAGTCCTCAGATGTCAAAACTGAATAGATGAGCTGTGTTTTACTGGGACGTAAATCAGGATGCCCCGGTGCCCTCTGGGCGCGTGCCCCGGGCTGCAGTGGGATGTGCGGTGGTGCATGTACATCCAGCCTGGTGCTGCCTGCAGGATCAGCTCCTGCTGGGAGTGCACCAGCACTGGCTGGATAAGCCCAATAATGCCCTCTGATGCAGCCCACAAACAACAACTAGTACAAATAATAACTACCAGCAAAAGCTGTTGGGGGGATTCTATTTCAAGCTGTAGTTCTCAAGCCTGCATATCCTTATTTGCCATCACTGCAAAGAGGTTTACTGTGTCCAGTGGTTGTTTCCGTCCTGGGAACTCACCATTTGCTGTGGCACAGCTGGCTGGTGTTACTGCTGCTTTGGCTCTGGGAGAGACCAAAATTTGGTTGGTTGGTAGCTTCATGATCTGTGACATACAGCATGAGTTACAGAGAAACAAAAAAGGGTTTGTATTGAAATAGAAATGATTCTCATGGTTTTGACACTCCATATGGCAGGGACATACGCAGAAATGAATTTGCTGCTGTTTCCTTAATAACAATAAGCAGGTTGAGACAGTATGTTAGATCTCACAAAAGGATACGTGACTTTTTGGTTATAATCTCTATTTTTCAATTGAGATGTTCACTGCTGTTTTCTTGAAACTCACTTGCAAATAGTGGGAGAGCATTCAACTGCAATGAAAAGGAAAGGCTGCCCCAGAGGCACATGCGTGTCAGAATGCTCTATGAGATGTCCTGTGCAGAAGCTGATGTCTTGATGAGGACCAAGCATTGTGAGCTCCAGCTCAAGGCTTATCCATGTTGGCAAACTCACTTGATTGGTTGGAGATTAACATTCTGGGTGAGCTGTTAGAAGCCTGCATGCAGCAGGCTGAGAGCAGGAATGCCAGCTCCTTGCTTTTGAGCACGATGCCATCTCTGCGGTGAACAGCAATGTCTCGGCTAGAGAAAGCTTTGAATATCACAGGGCCAAAGCTGTTGATTCTTCAGAGGCCTGTTCTTCCCCCCTGTAAGAAGAGCCTGCAGTGCTATTTTTCAAGCCTGTCTGGTTTTGAACATACATCACAGAACCATGGAATCGTGGAAAGGTTTATTTTGGAAGAGACCTTAAAGATCACCTCGTTCCTACCCTCCTGCCATGGGCAGGGACACCTTCCACTATCCCAGGTTGCTCAGAGCCCCATCCTTGGCCCCATCCAGGTCCATGCCTGGCCTTGAACACTTCCAGGGGTGGGACATTCACAGCTTCTCTGGGCAACCTGTTCCTGTTAGCAAATGCTTAGGTAAAAGCAGAGGAGGGCAACAGGGAAATGCCTCAATCCCAGCCAGGCTCCAGGTTGTGAAGAAGGATCTTGTGCTCAGGACTAGGGTGCACACAATGAGGAAGCACCTCTGTGAGTAAAGCTCTGCAGTTCGTTTCCTGCTGCTGCAGAAGGATACGTGGTGGGAGTTCCTAAAAAAAAAATTAGTGTAAAATGTGGACTTTTGCCATCAGAAGAACTCCTTCGGAAAGGATAAATCACTAGCAGAGTGTGAAGCAATGCATTTCAATGCTTTGTGATTTTCTAGGTCCATTTTCATGCAGGAGTTGGTTTTGCTCTCATTTTTGCAAGCCTAAATACCAGAAAACACCATTCCTCTGTTCACCAGTGAGTGTCTTGTAAAATGCCCTGCCTCTGCCTGGCAGTGCTTTCCTGCAGGAGTGCAGGGGGTCACCCCATAACTTTGCAATAGTTAGCAGTGCTTTATAATTCCCAGCTGCTGTGACAGGCACACGAGGCTGGGGGACGTCTCTGAGCATTTACAGAATGCTGTGCCCTGCCGTACACGTGGCTGTGAGTGTGACATGCTGAGACATCCCTGGGAGAGCAGAGCTCTTAATGCAACAGCGTGACAATCATACTTCAAAGCTAATTGACGATACGGGCTTGCTAATTTTGCAGAGGTTAATGGATCTTCTTGGAGCCGTGTGTACGAGGAGTGCTGGGGACTTAGCATCTTTTTCTCCCCCATGGAGTTCTTTGACCATATATAGCCAAGGTATCAACTTACAGGCCTGGGATTTCAGCTTTCTGTTTAGATTTCAGATGAAAGGCTGCAGTTGGGAGTGATTGTTATAAATATTTCCTGCTATCTGGTAGCAGGCTGGCTTCAGTCCCTTCTAAGGAATTCGCCATAATTATCCTTTACAAAACTGCAATGAAAACTCCGCTCCTGGTGGAGGCCGGTGAATGGAGCATGTCCTCCAGCTGCCCTGATGGAATGGAGCGGCACCACATCCCAGGGAGCTCCCTAGGGACTGGAGTCCTGGGTGAGGGACTCACCAGGACTGCTTTTGCAGTCTGGACGCCACCTGGTTGCTTTCTCCTTGTTGGCAGGGTGCTGTTGGCCACAGGCTGGCCAAGGTGCTGCTAGAGTCACCAGGGCTGGGCAGTTTGCAGAAGCTGGGGGTTGAAATGCATCCTGAGGCTTGCAAAGGAGATGGAAGTGGTCAGTGAGTGGAAAGGGCAACCTGCTGCTGTGGTCACATAGGGCATGGGAGGTGGGATTGGGCGCTCGTCACACTGCAGGCCAAAGCATTCACCTGGGCTCTGCTCTCTGCTGGCCACCAGCAGGGAGCTCTCAGTGTCACGGAAGGAAGTGCCAGCCAGCTCATCACCCAGCGGTCTTTGTTTCATGAAGGAACATCTCCCCATGAGTGCAGCTGGAGCAGGGCACAGGCTGGACATTCCTGGGGGAAGCTTTCTGTGGCTTCCATTCTTAGGGGAAAGTAATGAATGCAGTGGGCATTTGGGGCCATTATTTTTCATCTGGAGAAACCCCTGAACAGGAGCCTGGGTAAGTGCTTTCAGTCTCATAGTCGACTGACCAGTTTGTCATCCAAATGTTCAGAGTACTGGGGAGAAAAAGTGCTGTCACCCTGCCCAGGACTCTTCCATTTCCATTTTTACCTTTATCTTTCTCTTGACTATCTTTTTAAATCTCTTCATGTATCAAAAACCCACATCAAACCAGCCAGAGCTGCCACTACATGCAGAAGGGCTAAAAAAAAAATAAAAATGCAGCAAGATCAGTTAGAAATCCTGACTCCCAGGGCCTCTGAAAATTTGTGTCACAGAAACGCTGCACAGTTGTGCAATTCAGTGCCTCTGAAGAAGAATAAATTTACTTTAAAAAAAAATCCATCAGCATATTGCATATATTTATAGTTAGCTGCAAGCCTTTCCAGTGAGAACTTTTAGAATTTATTTTAAATTAAAGTGACTAGCATGACATACCAGTACTTAGCCTTTTAACAAAAACATTTTAGTCATATAAATACAGTTGCTATTATTAAACTCTAGGGAAAGCCAGCAAGCTTCTCCAAATAACATCCCTCTGGTCTGCCTGTCCAAGCTCTTCTGTTCATACCCAGAACCAGGACATTTGAACACCTTGTTGGGGATCAGGGGTTTGTTTTATTTCGTTTCCTTGATAGCTTTTGAAGCTTGTTTTAAACTTTGTTTCCACTTTCTCTTCTTCCCCCCCACCCCCTTTTCCTTTCCATTATGTTACTCCTTATACTTTTTTTCCTTTTCCTTTAGGCTTTTTTATCTTTTTCCTCCCCCCTCTCTCATTACCCAGGGAAGCCCAGTTCTCCGTGGTACTTCCTGGCCTTTCTGAAAGCATCCTGAAACCTGTTTGCTAAATCAGTTACTAGGACTGGCTTTAAGGACGGCACAAATTGCCCTCCGGGTTAGCAAAGAGTAAGGGTACTTCTGTGCATTGAGGAAGTGCCTGTAAATGAGATTTTAGAAAATCTCCGTTCACTTATCCTGTCTGTAGTTACATCTTTCAGAAGTGTCAAGTGAAAGCAAATTTTGGGGCTCCAGATTAAACACCAGACATGTTGCCCACAGAGTGATGGACAGATTTTCACCCGTGATCAGTATAATGCGGGGAGAGCCTCCTTTTTGGGGACCCCCCTCTAGAGCTGTCTGTAGTTCAAAACCAGGCAGCCAACGACTGGGGTTATTCCCATCTCTTCCACATTAGTCTTCACCCAGCTCATTTCCAAACAAAAGCTGAGCAGTTATTCCTCACACAGCTTTTAAGCCTGTGTGGCTGCTAAGAGAGGGAGGATGCAATAAATCATCCAGTCAATTAACGAGGGACTTTCTCCTTATTTGTAACCTCCTTTCAAAGCAAATGAGTATGACTGGTAATGAAAGGAAACATGTGCAATAGTTTAAAAATAGGTGTCTGAGGCCAGTGGGGGAAATCTTTGCCCTGCTGCGTGTGGCTGGAGCTGGCATCTCCAGTTTGCCTGCATCACCACTCCACTCCCTCTCTCCCAAGCACCCACAGTAGCTTATTCCTTCAGGTGATGGAGCAGTATTTCCACATCCAGTGCCATGCCAGCCCCATCCCACTCACAGGACTTTGTAGACTTTGTACAAACCTAAACCCCTCATAAACCTTGCCCTTGCAGAGAGGAAATGGAGGCACAGGGGTCTGGGAGCAGCCTGCAGCATTGCAGCAATGCCCCTGCCAGCCCAGAGGCTTTGGGGTGAGCTCTCAGAAATTCAGCAACCCGCAGGTGGGACTTGAGTCTGCTGGGAGAAGAAAAACAGCAGCTGTGTCCTATTCACAACCTCCTCTTGCTGGCTTCAGTCAAGCGTCTCCTGAGGGAAACCAACAGACCTTCCCAGGGTTTCTAATGTGCTTTACCATTTGCTGGTATGAAAGGCTGGCTTCAGCTCTACACGCTGCATTTCAAACCTGGAATAGAACCTCATGGACTTGGGACATCGTTTCTTTTAAAAAATAATTCCTTGAGGTCTTTCATATTGCTTGGCACCTGCCTCCTGGTCAGTCTGTGTCCCTTAAAGTGCATCATAAGTGAAAACCAGGGCAGCTGCTCTTGGCTTGGAGGTCCTGATCCATGTACCTGGGAGACACAGGGCTTTCCAAAAATGTAAGAGCATTGATTTGATAGTCCAAACGAGGGCACATCTGTGTCTGGATGGACAGTATATGGACAGCAGGAACACGATATCATTGTCCGAAACAGCGTGGGTCCATGTCGTGCCCCTGCAAAGCCAGGAATTGCTGTGTGTGACAGATAGTGGAAGTAGGAAAGCTAAAGATTTTAGCATTTATCTTTCTTTCCAGGACATTGAGAGGTATCAGGAGTGTTCTCTGAATGTTGATTTCTGTTCGCTTTGTCCTTATTCCAGGTGGGGGTTTTTCACCTCTCTTAATTCTGGCAGTTTAAAGGACTCTAAGAGTTATGCTTCAGAGTTAAAAGAAGGTAATCTCAATTATGCTCTGAAAATAGCTGAAACTTTGCAATTATGGGGCAGTGAGTCCTCTGCCCCTGTCTGAGCTGGTCACTTCGGCCCATCTCGGCTGTCTTGCCCTGAGCTGTTGCTTTTCCCCAGCTCAGGAGCACCCACCTGCTCACACTCCTCTGCTCCCCTTCTCATCGCAAAAAACAGAGCCTGGCAGTGCTGCTGCCATCATGATTAGGGCAATAATCCATAATAACCCGTAACCAGGAAAAAGACAAACACTCAAGCAAATATGGGGGGGAAAAAAATCAGTTAATCCCTGTAACAATCACTTTATTGTTGGGTTTAGGGGTTTTTTTAGCCTGGAGGTTTTCTGATGGTTCAAGAGATAAAAAAAGCCTTTCTGCCTTATCTGTAGCTTTAGTAATCACCCAAGTAATTGCATTGTTTGTAAACTGTGTGGTAATGAGCATGTGTAGAGCTGTGATGCAGAAAGCAGAGCTAAATCTGGCTGAGGGTGCCCGGCAATATGCAGTGCAGAAGTAATGATTATTAATAGTATGTGTTGACTTAGGCTGATAATGCCCCAGAGCTTTCGAGCTCTGTATCTCACCAGCGGGAAGCGGACGCTTGGTGCGGAAGACAAATACCTTGTAACCAGGAAACTGCCTGAGCCTGGGCTTCCTAGGGCTGGATTGTCCTTGGAGACAGCGGTTCCCCAGGACAGAGCCCTCGGGGTGCATCCTGAGCGGACACCAGGGCAGGGCATGTGACCTGTGTCTTGCAGCTTTCTTTTCACAAAGGATTATGGAGCTGTGTTGGCATGCAGTAAAAGGAGACATGGTGCACGATGCAGGTTTGCCTATGGAGAGCTAATTGTTCCCATAACCAGAGATAATCAGTGCTGAGCCTTATTTTTGGAGGCAGATGCCAGGTGAGCTGGTGAAATATTAAATAGGAAAAGGTATTACATAGTCTGAAGGGTAGAGCTCATTGAAGAGGGAGAAAATTAATTTAACTGAAAAAATACAAAACCTCACAGTGTTGAAATCAGGAAATGCTAGATTAACCCAGGAAAAATCCCTAAACCAACCCAAGCCCTAGAATCTTCACCTTTTCATTGCTTTCTGGCTCTTATTCAATCGTTTAACGCATGACCATAGGTGACTGTCAAGTCCTTGGGAGAGGTGGGGAGAAAATTCTTTATTTACTTTCTTCTTTAAACATCTCTTTTTCTACTCTCCATCTTTCCCAGAATTCCCTGGGTTTGTGAGAAAAGATCTCTGATATGGCAAATGAAAAGCAAAACTATGGCTATGGTAACTTGTAGCATTTCAGAATTTAGAAAACTGTTTAGCAAAAAGAAGTAAGGGAGCAGTCTTCTTCCCCTCCATTTTTTGACAGTTTCAAAAAATTAATGAAATGCTGAAAGAAAAGTGAAAGAAAAGGGCAGGAATCAGCAACAGTGAGGATGTAGAGTAATGGCAGGGAAACTGGTATTTTAATAGTAATGATAATAATAGGAATTTAAAAGTACACTGAAAATAATACTGTGAAAATTAGTAAGGGGAAATGTGGTATTCAAACATTTTGTTTGAAGTATAGAGAGGGCTTGACATTTTCAGAAAATAGTTCCAAGGTAAGTTTTGGGTGGGGAAAAAGCTTCTAGCAAGACATTTTTGGGCAGGTCTGATAGTAAATATTGTTCTTCTAAATAGAATTGTGGACCTTTAGAGGAAATAAAGAGGTTTTCCATAAGCCAGAGCTGCAAGTGACCTCCACTCAAATGTAGTGATTCATGCTGCCTTGTTTAAGGATCTGAAATCCCTTATATTCAAAATGAAAGCTGGGAAAGACTCCAACCATAAGGGCAATTAGTACTTCAGATATGAAATTCAGAGCCAAAATTTTCACAAACAAAGGTATTTCTCATTGTAGGGCACTACTTCTCATACCTTGTGAGCTTAAATTCCGCTTGGTAAAACAAGCAGCTAAAATGTCACCTATGATATTTAGAAAAATGATCTTACTGCACAAGGTGGTGATTTTAAGGGGTTGTGCCAAACACCAGGATGTGACTTAACATCATCAGAGCTCGGGAAATATCACCAGCAACTCAGGGCCATTGGCATCTTGCTTAGTGAAAGCTTTCATAAGGATTTCTCCAGCTACCCATCTGGGCCTGGATAAGGCACTTTTTGGCAGCAGAGAGCTGCTTCTTCAGTTTTCATTGCAGGGCTGGGGGGAACAGGAACCTTGGCAGTTGAGATCTCCCAAATCTGGTCTGTAAGAGATGAAGGACACTACCACAGATGCAGCACAAATGCCTCTTCCCTTCTGGATATTTAACAAGAAGTGACTAAAAACATGTGCTTGGGAGTGGGGCACTAAATAGCTAGGAATTGCAGTAGTAATGATTGGAGGAATTGATTTTTTTGTTACTTAGACTTGTGAGCAAGTTTCTTTTGTACCCATGAAACTAAAGGATCATTTGGGGACTTGGAGTTTCTTTTAAGAAACATCATATTTGAGGATAGGTGATTGGCCAGGCGTCCATGGGCTTCTGTCATGACAGGCCTTAGGAACTGGTATCATTGGTTTTCTCAAGTTGAAAACAACCAAAATTGCTTTTGTTGCAGAGTAAGTGGTTTGGATCCTATTTTCCCACTGCATATTGTACTTTGCAGACTAAAAAAGACATGAGAAATAGAAGTGAGTGATTTTTCCATTCCTTAAGCTGCCTCCATGTGGGTTGATTGCTCAGGGGATTTCAAGGCAGACTGAAACACAGACAAACGCTGGCTTCGTGCACGCTCTTAAACATTGCTGTGTTTTGAATTTTATTAGAAACTTGGCAGGCTTTTGCTTGAGCTCTAGCTGCCTTTTCTGCCTTCAGTTTATCAGCTACCATAATTTTAGATGTACAATCACAGTGTGCAACCGTGTAGCTCAGCACGCATGAGCAAGGGAAGCACTCTAAAAACATGTCTGGTTAAAGTACTTGTCAAATTAGTAGCTGTCAGCCAGGGTAAATTAGACCCAAAACGGTACATGCACAAGTGAGGAAACACGTTCTTCATCATGCCTTGTGCTCTCCGTCCTGCTGTGCTTGGACCGGGAGCTTAACCCAGGAAAAAGCCAGGATCTTCTCTCGCTCATATTCTCGGAGTTCTGCCCAAAGACACGCTGGGTATATGTACTCAGGGGCATATGTATTCAGAGGAGGGGATGTGATAAACCCATACATCTGTCAGAAAGAAAACACAGCCTCGTGATCTTTCTGAGCTGACTGCAGCTCTAAATCCTGCCGATGAGGCAGCCATAATTCCTTGTGCGAGACGCTGAAGGCAGATGTACAAATCCTGGTTTAACATGGGAAGTAGGTGTTTTTCCATTGCTCCAAAACAACATTTTACTTGTGAAACCAGAGCCTTTTATTTAGTTTTGCTGCAGATTGTCCTGTCCAGGGTCCAAAATGCAGGAAGGCAGGTGCTCCTGGGGGTGCGGAAGAGGACACAGGCAATCTGGGGAGCAGAGATGGATGCAAAACTGTTGCAGAAGGAACTCGATTCCTTTGGAGCAGCATCAGCCCTCAACACTTTGATGACCAAAATGCAGGAGAGAAAAGAAGCTGATTGAGAACTGATAAGGCTATTAATGTGTCAAGATGCTTTCTTGAGCATGGTCCAGGCCACAGCATGCTTGGGAGTCACTGGCAGCTTGCCACCTGCAAGGGAGATATTTGTGGTCTCTATCAGCGCAAGAGGAGGAAACTCCCTGTTTGATTTTGCTTCCCACACAAAGAGATTCTATGCTGGCTGCTGTGCAGGCTCTCCACTTGCGAGGAATTGAGATGTGCCTCAGGGGTGGGGACACAGTTGTTCTTTAGGGCACTGCAACACAGACCTGCCTTGGGGACAGCAAGAACTTTGCCTGGCATAGCTGGCACAGCTCTCAGAGGTAGAGGTTTCATCACACCATGGGGGAACACCAGGGAAATAAACCAGGCTTCCAGGTAGTCTATCAAACGCCCACATCACCCAGTCTCAAGGTGGAGTGATAATAAAGACAACGTGGGGAAAGGCAATCTGTACCCAGGGATGTTTCCATAAGCGAAATTGAAAATAAATCACTGCAGATGTGATGGCTCATGCCAGCTCTCATCCATGCTCACCCCCTCACTCTGCTTTCCTTTCCATTTGCTAATTCCTCTGCTGCAACACAGAGTTACCCTGGTTTGCTACCCAGCTGGAATAGTCTTTGAACCTGGAGAGGAACTGCACAGGCACAAACCAGCCATCTCAGCCTGGGAGAATAAATTAGGAAATGAGGAGAACTGGAGGGGCTGACACATCGGATGTTGCAGAATTAGGTGTATTGAACTGATTAAAAGCACAGCCCACAGCACTTTGGCATATTTATGTGCCCCTGCCTCTCTATGACCACCTTGAAACTGAAAGCCCGCTGTCATGGTGCCAAAAGGCAGCCCCATAGGAAGGAGGGCTCCATGGCCTGCCCCTCCCCTCCCGTCATTCCAGAGAAGTTAAAGCAAGGTCTGGGAAAGCAGCTGTATGCTGGAGACCTTATGAGATGTGGCTCAGAATAGAAATGCTCTGCCTCACCACAGCCCTCTTGGAAGCCATCTTTCAGCCAGAAGGGGTTTGCTGCCATCTCCTTACTGACAATCCCCCAGCTGCAGAGCAGGAGAAACCAGACTTTGCACACTTTCCTGGGTAGTTTTGGGGTTCTTGGTTGAAGGGCAGCTGTTTGCGCCTTGTTTTTTGCCATCACAGATGTGGGTCTTTGCTTTGAAGCAGATGGACAAAGGCAGCAAAGCGCAGATGTCTCATGGCCATGAATTTGGAGGGAAGGCTGGACTGTGCTGTTATCTTGCCATGCTTTGGGAAGCCACACTGCTCCCTAGGCCCAGCTTGGTGTGCTCCCGGCCTCACATCCAGCCAGCCTGGCTTGCGAAAGTGTGCTTGGACATGTCAGCCATGGCACAAGAGTTACTCCCAAGAGTCCGCTCCCACACCCAACGCTCCAACAGGGCCAGACTGCGACTGCTGCAGGGACTCCCACCTGCCACCAGCCAGGAGCAATTGCAGTCCAGAGTTAAAAAAAAAAAAGAATACAAAAACAGCATTAGCAATTTGATTGCTCTAAGTTATTTTTTTAACTAGAACATCCCAGGTACTTCTGTCCTCCTTCATAACAAACTCTTCCCCTCTAAACACCAGGTGATTCTCAGGGTGCTGTTATACAGCTCTTTGTGGCATGGTGAAAACCAACTGTTTAAGGCTGCAAATCAGCTCTGGGTAGTGCTGAACTATACAGAGCAAGATGTGCTGGAACAGTAGGGCTGCCTGGAAAAGTCATAGAATGGAGAGTTCCTCTTTGGGGCTGCTGGCGAAATCTGCAGCCAAAAGCCTGTCTGCTGCTGCCGAACAGGAGGCAGATGAGTTTGTGGGGGCTGGAGGATGTTGTCGGTGCCGCATCAAGCAGCAGAAAGCTGTGTGAGAGATGGATGAGTTCCAGGAAATGGCTGTCCTTGGAGTAAGCTAGGACCCACTGTCCCCATGCCTGAGGCATATCAGCCATGCCAAAGTCCAGCCAGGGGTTTTCTCAGGCAGCGGCAGTGGTGTCTGTGCACATAGGGATGCTAAAGGGAGGGTGGCTGGGGCAGCTCTCCCTCAGCACAGTGCGCTGAAATGTGAGGCAGTGATCTGAAGCATTTTGAAGATGTTTTCTCCTGATGTCTTTCCATTTCACATGAACCCAACTCTCCTGGCAAGAGCCCAGGAGTGCATTGTTGCTGAGGATCATAGAATCATTAAGATTAGAAAAGACCTCCAATACCATTGAGTCCAGCCTTCGACCAAACACCACCATGTCAACTAAACCACGGCACTGAGTGCCACATTCAGTCATTTCTTGAATACTTCCAGGGATGGTGACTTCATCACTTCCTGGGCAGCCTGTTCCCATGCCTGAATACCCTTTCAGTGAAGAAATTCTTACTGATGTCCAGTCTGAACAGCTTGAGGCCAGTTCTTTTTGTCCTGTCACTTGTTGCCTGGGAGAACAGGCCGACCCCCACCTGTCTTCAGCCTCTTTTCAAGGAGTTGTAGAGAGGGGTAAGGTCAGCCCTGAAACTCCTTTTCTCCAGTCTAAACCCCTCTAGCTCCCTCAGCCACTCCTCACAGGGCTTGTGCTCCAGAACCTTTCCCAGCTCCTTTGCCCTTCTCTGGACTCACTCCAGCACCTCAATGTCCTTCCTGAGCTGAGGGGCCCAGAACTGGGCACAGCACTCGAGGTGTGGCCTCACCAGTGCTGAGTACAGGGGAAGAATCACTTCCCTGGTCCTGCTGGCCATGTTATTTTTGATACAAGCCAGGATACCCTTGGCGTTCTTGGCCATCTGGGCACAGCTGGCTCATGTCCAGATGCTGTCAACCAGCACCCCCAGGTCCTTTTCTGCTGGGCTACTTTCCAGCCTCTCTTCCCCAGGCCTGTAGTGCTGCAGGGGTTTTGAACCTTCTACCATTGGCCTCGGCCTCTCAGCCTGCACAGATCCTTCTGCAGAGCCTTCCTGCCCTCCAGCAGAAGCTCCATAACAGCAAGCAGGACTCGCCTCACAAGCAGTGGGGGGATGAGCCAGGCCCTTCCCAACACACCGTCTCTGTGCAAACAGAGGAGTATCAGGGCTGAAGTCCCAGAGGCCTGTCAGTCCTGGGTGAATGCTCACTCTCAGTCTGACTCTATGAGTGCTCTGCAAACAGCCAAGTGCTTTTTGGCCTCATCAGCCTTGCTGTGCATTTCCAGACAAACCTGCAAGGAGGTACATGCCTTAGGATGTTACATGTCCTGCACACACGTGCAGCATGTGCAGCAAGTTTCCTTTTTGCAGGTAGATGCAAAGATGCTGACTCAAATCCCTCAGGAGAATTAGGCAAGTTCTGTGTTGTCTTCTCCATATCTCTGAATTATTCAAGCAATTCAATGTAGAGAGTAGGTTACTCAGGGACCCTCTGTGAGAAGCCAGAATGGAGGTAGCCTGGTGAAAAATGCAGGGAGATTAGGAAAGCTGAAGCAGTAGGATCCCCTGGGCAGATAGCCAGGGAGGCTCTGCTGAGGAAGCAGGACTGATAATGTTGGAGGTGGTGATTGGATCAGAGAGGTGGGTGCTTGTGGCTCCTGCACCTGACAGTGTGCAGGTTCGTTCTGGGTCCCCCTTGCAGACATTTTGTCCCCTAAATTTCAGCAGGACTGTACAGGGTAGAATTCAGTGCAGCTTTATAGGATGTAAGTCAGTGCCTCCGACCAAATCTGGTTTTGAATTCGGGAGCAGCAATCAACCAGCATGGCCCCCTTCTTGAATTTTTCACAGTTGTGTGTCCATTTCAGGCTTTGCACACCTGTGCATATCAAGTACTCCCCAATTATAGAAATCTGGCATATGGAATCACTCGCCTCTTTCAGGAGCAAGTGAAAAACTTGCCTTGTGTTTCCTGGTTTTGGCAGCGATTCTCACCCTTTTATCCGAAGCCCTTGAGATGTGAGAAGCAGGGATGGTTCCTTGCACACTGCAGATGGGCTGCTGCATGACAGAAATGAAATGATTCGTCTTGTGTGTAATCCAGAGGCTCAGCTGAGTTACTCATCAAGCCCTTTATAAACCACTTTGTAGACTGCCACTGCTGCTTATTACTTATGATATCTTACATTGTCTGATGAGTTACAGGATTTTGCCTGCTGCTTCTTCCATCACATTGAACTCTGAGCAGCTTTAGTGTCTCAGGCAGCTTCTGCTGACTCAGAGCAACATAGCCCTGCTGATGAGCAGTGAATGGTTTGAAAGTGCACTGTGCAAGCCACTGAGCACCTGGAAGCTAAAGGGTGTGGGCTTCCATCAGGTACACTTGGAAATATTTGGCATCGTGGGATTTGGGTGAGGAACTTTCTCCAGCTCTCTGTGTTTTGGTGCTAAGCACACATGCATTGGTCACAAGGAGGTACATTCTGTCTGATCTGCGTGGAGTTTGGGTGCAATAGGATTTTACATGCATTTTCTGGAGTTTTGAGTTTCATTTCCTCATCAACAAATACAAGTCAGCACAGGCATGGAAAGCACTGAAGTGCTGGAGAAGGTTCTGGTGGAAGCTCTATGGGAGAAGCACTGATAGGAAAGTGTCCAAGTTTGGCTCATCACAGTGTGGTGGGGATAAAGGGGTCAGCTGAAAGTCTCTTACACTGTGTGCTGCTGGCTCTTGCTGCAAACTTTTTCCCTTTTTTTCCCGCCTTGCTCTGTGCAAGGGGAAAATACCACAGCTGGTTTCTCTGAAATGTCATGTCTCCTGAACAGCTCCTGTGTCTGGGAGGCAGGCAATGAGGTACTCTGAATGCATCAACATGAGACCCCCTGGAAAACATTGTTTATGTCCCAGCCATCCTGGTGGTGTGCTGGGAGACGAGCCATGCCAGTGGCATAATTCAGGAGCTAACTCCCTGCTTCAGAAGATGATTCTTGCTATCAATATTTCCAAAATAAAACAGTCAGGACTTTTGGAGATGTGGGGAGGGCAGCCTTCCTGCCTAACCCTGAGCCACAGGGTGGTTTTGGGCACAGCAGGGCTGGATTTGGGGTGGCCTGGCACAACTCCAAGAGAAAGCTGCCACAGGAGGCAGGGTCCATCAGTGCTCCCAGCTGCAGCACATGGATACTGGGCAGACGTTAGCAATCTGAGCAGATCCTCAGGTTCTCTGCAGGCTCGTACAAATTTAGCCAGAGTCTGAACTATTAACCAGTTAAGAGAAAAACACTTTTTTTCTTTCAAAGAAGCACTGCCTGAGCTTGGATCTAAGGCTTTGGTAGGTACCTTTAGCTTTAACTCTCTTATATTCGTTTGACAGCCCATCTCTGTTTTGTAACCATGTGAAATGACAGGGATTTCCAGAGATCTGAGTTTTCCTCACCATCTCTAGCAAGAATCCTTCCCTGCAGCCTTGCAGTCCTGTTCCCTTGCACTTGTGTCTAGAGTCCAGAGTTTCCATGTGCTCACACCCTGGGTTGCTGAGCTCCCTGTCCAACCTCCCTCATTCCTTTTCTGTGTTGATGCACAGCATTGTCCTCTTTTGAAATTTTTTACTTCCCGCCTTGCTGTCTTCGCCTTGTCAGAAATCAGAAAAGACCAAGGGCAGGACATTTTCCCCACGGTCTGGCTCAGAAGGGAGGGCACGGAGGGGCTCAATGCCATGGGCAGAGCTGGTTGGCAGGAGGAGCTTGGAGAAGGAGTCCCAGCCACAGCAGTGGCCCCAGGCAGCATTGGCCAGCCTGGCCCTGGCCCCAGGCTCCACTGCATCACCATGACCTACATACACCCCTGCTGCTGGTGGATGCGTTCCCAGAATTTTAAAGAGTTTGTTCCCCTTGGCCTTGCTGGGAGGAGCCAGGGAGGTTTTTTGGGGCCAGGCTCAGCCCATTGCTGGCCTTGGAAGAGCTCCTTAGCATGCACTTTGTGCGGTGTAAATAATGAATTGTACATTTAATATTAAAGGTCCTGTGCATTTACCAGACCTTGTTGCACACACAAAACCTGGCAGATGAAGTACACAAAGTTGTTTCATCTTTACAGCCATGCAGGATTTCTAATGTTCCCCATTCTTTTTTCTGGGGGGGGGAGGAAGGTTTGGTCCTTTGCTCTTCCCTCTGCTGCTCCAGTCACGCCTCAGCGCATCTTCTATTGTGCTAAGCACAGCCCTCAGAGTTCCTCTGCCTTGGCCATCCTGCCCTTTCAACCATGACTACCCACATCTCCTCATCCTTCCTCACTAAAACCTCAGCTGCCTGCATGGGCACGGTTCAGTGCACAGCCCAGGAGGACCACAGACACAGGCAGAGAAAGCCTGAGGGATTTGCTTATAGTGAAACAGCAGAAATGTGTGTGCTGTGCAAGACAAGACTGCTTACTGGCTGGGAACTCAGCAGGATGCTGGAGCTCAGCAAGGATGATGGAGCAAGAGAAAATTAGTCACATGGGAAGGAAGGACTGTCAGTACAGTGGGTGACGTCTGCCTGCTTAGCTCACAGACTTCCAGGGAGATGCTGGGAACCCCACCGCTGGAGCAATTTAAAATCCAAATGTACTCAGCCCTAGGGAGGGACCCTGCATGGGCAGCAGGAAGCTTGTGTGTATAGGCATGGATGCATCCACAGGTGAGGTGGTGGACAGCAGCACGATGCAGTTGGTTTTCCATCTCTGATTTCTGTGACTCAATGACCATCGATCATTTTGGAAAGCTAACCACATTACTCCACAGTTTCAGGTGAATTATTGCATTAGCTCGTCATTCCTGCTGGTATTGATGCATGCTCTGCTCTTGCATTGCTCCTCGCAAGCTAAGGCTGCTTGGGGTAACACACAGCGGGTGATGAGACAAGGCTGGGCACCCTGTTTAGGTGCCATTGCTTGTTTGTGTAAAATTCATGGGAAGCAGAGCAAGGGAAAAAAGTCTGGATGAAGATGAAAAATGATGCTGCATATAAAGCTGGCTCTGAATCTATAGAGCTGGCCTTTAATTCAGTCATCATAGTCTGAAAGCAAAGCACACACACGTGCAAAACCCAGGCCGTGGATAATGAATTTCGAGAAAATGAGCCAATGGCTCCCTCCTCCCAAGCTCTACTTTTTAGAGAATGCCCTTCCTTAATTTTGGAAATGATTGCATTATCTCAAACTGCTTGTAAATCTTGTTAGCCAAGTAATATAGTTTGGTCTAAATGTCTGTTCCTACATGAGCCTCGGGGGAGTATGGAAAATAACCAATGCAGCCCTGTTGCAACCTCCCACCAGCTCTACGAAAGAGACTCCTTTTTTCTGATTAACCTCAGTTCCTTTCAGCAGTGAGGCAGAGAGAGGCAACAAGATTAATGAAAATCAGGTCTGTTAAAGCCAGCCTTGTTTTCTACTCGTGTGTACAGCCTTGCCACAAGCTGAACTCATCACCAAATGCACAATTAATCAAAGTGGAGTGCAGGCACTTGGTGCCTCCGTGTGCATGTGTGTGTGCATGTGTGTTTGTGTGTGAGCATGCACTAAGGTGACTGCACCAGATGTATTTGCAATTGAAAGGAGCAGAGGAACAGAAGCAAAATGTTAGTTTTCCTATGTATTATTTATGTAGTTGAGAGTCTGCACCCAGCAAAGCTCATGGAGCTGTGACTGATGAGTTAATTGGATACCACACTGGCATCTCTGGAAGAAGCTGTGGAAACCCAGGGACAGAAATAGTAGCTGGGACTGCAGGAGAGCATGTCCGATGTGTGTTGACGTGCTTAGCGATGCAAAGCCATAGCTCCTGCTCCTGCTCCAAAGGGAAGGGACTTGTCATCGTTGGTTTTATTTCCCAAAGGACTCCAGTGTAGGGTTGGAGCTTCTATAAGGATCAAGATTCCTTATATCTAAAGCTGTCTGATCCCCAGCTTCGGGGGAATTGCTGGGGATGTGCCAAAGACAGACCCAGCTGCATTTCTGTACATCCCAGATAAGTCTCAGACTCTCAGTGTTGGCATTTTCCTCCTACCAGCTGCTGCCCCCACCCCCTTTCCCTGCTTTTCTGACAGGGTTTTTTGGGATAGGGAGAACCCTGAAGCCACTGGTGGCAATGATCTCTCTAGCCATTCCTAGATGTGTGATTGCCCAGCTTGAGTGTGTGCTTGTGCACCTCCTCTCTGCCCATGCAAAACTCGGAGCCTTCATCCTGTCTTGGTGGTGCTCCAGCTCTGAGTTTGCCTTTACCATCAACCAAGTGCAATTTCTCTCCATGGATCCTGCGGGGACCAGGGGACATCCTCAGGCCCTGGGTCATGGCCAGACACGATTCCCCTTGTGTGGCCAGTGGTGATGCTACTCCCATACCAAGGGGTTAATTGTCTGACAGGGACAAATGCAAGGGGAGTGAAGGCACTTGGAGACTTTCCCACTGCCCCCCCAGTGAAACAGCCCTGATGGGGGCAAGAAAAAAAACCCTCAGCCCCTCTCTGTTTGTAAACTGCTTTGGGGCTAAACATCTCTAAACATTTTTCATGTGACGCCTTTGGAAGAAAATCACAAACTTAAATTGTCTGAAAGCCAGCCTAAGCCTGCTGATGGCAGACAGGATGAAGAGAGTCCAACAAGTCCAACACTTTGCAGAGAACCTGGGCAAATGTAGATCTTATTCTGATGGACCATGCTGTCTTTGGGAGCAAAGCAGCAGCTGAAAATATGGGTTTTACCTTTCCAGTCTCTCTAAAGAGATTGTAGGGAGATCTGCAGTGGAGATTTCCTGCAGGCACGTGTGCTCAAGCAGTCCCAGGAGTGTGGGTTTTACATGTCACCCATCTTCATCACCCTGCAGCAGACACAAGAGGACAACAGATGCTGGCCCACTGGGGTTACCAAGGTCAGAGCAGGGGCTGAGAAGAGCATTAGGGTCCTTTTTCCCTTGGTAGGACCATTGAAAGGAAAGTAGTAACCAGTCCTAGTGACCAGCAGTCCTCTGTGCATCCCTCCTTTCACTGCAGGCATCACCATGCCCATGCCCTCCCTGTGCTTGCCCAGCACCAGGCAAAGCTCCATGTTTTTCTGTGACTGGGAAGCCCTGAGCCAGCTGCAGTCGCTGCTGGAGAGCACGCTTAGGGGGCCAGATGGGCAGAGCCCTCCAGCAAACTCAGTCCTGTGCTCAGTCCAGGTGCTGAGCTACTGCAGCACCTCGGCAGAGTCACTTTCTTCCCGCATTGCCGCTCCTCCCTATCCGTCATCCCAGAGCTGTTCCATATGAAAGATGTCAGTGCTGCTGTGGCACAAGAAGAAAATATCAATGTGTCCAAGCATACACAAAGCCAAGCAATTAAGCTGTTCCGCTCTGCAAACATCCACCTACCATGCTGAGTGGTTTCATTGGGCTTGGTTTGTGGATCTTGCCAGGAGCTGGAGTTTCGTTCCTACCACAAAGCTGAGCCTACCATGGGAAGATCTTGTCCCTATCTGTACCCCCACCACTGATAAGGAGCAGCCACTTTGCTCACTCTTTCTCAGAGAGAGTCACTTTCTGACTCTGGGCAACACCAGCAGGGTCCCAGCAATGACAGAGAGAGGAAAAAGCCTTTTGTTCCTGCAGCAGAGCAGCCCTGCCCAGGGTACCCCAGCTGGAGAAAGGCATCACAGGCATGTAACAGGGTGGTCAGCTTTGGGCTCTGAAACTGCTGGAGGAGGGTGTGAGCAGATCTAGAGAGCACTTTCCCATAGGAAAGGACAGGAGGATGTGACCTCTGGAAGTGCACCCTGGGCTGCCTGTTTGCCCTCTGCATCTTGCGGTGATTTCATTTCCAAACCCATCTCTTCCAACCCAGGCACTCAGCTGTGAAGCACAAGGTTGAAAGGAGTTAAGCCAGGGAGAGAGCATGGGGAAATAAGGTTGCTGTGGGATAAAAACAGCTGATAGTTGAAATCCTATCAACTGGGAGCCAGGGGAAACCCTCCTCCATGGGTTGTGCTGAGTCTTACATGGTCCAGGAAAAAGGGAGTTAAATTACTCCTCTTATCCAGTAAATTCAACCCTTTTTGCTACCTACAGACATAGCAAATTTTTTGTTCATCTTACTGCATGCAGTTACATGTTTCAATAATCATCTGGATTCCTTAGGATCCCCTTTTTACTGTGCTGTTGGCCATGCAGGTTAGGTCAGACTTTCCCAAAGGAGCAGAAGGCTGCCTCCCTGCTCTGGGTCCACACTAGCCAGGTGAGCTCTCCAGACCTCAACTGCTCTTCAGCCTTTACCAGACCCTTGAACAATCATACTGAGAGGTGGCCGTGGGAGGTGCAAGACTTTTTGGTGATCTCACTGGTGCTGGGCTGTCATATCCCTGACTCCCTGCCCATCAGCATCTCCCTTTTTTATGCACCCAGCTCAGGACACAGAGCATGGTGGTGGGAGAGCTGCACCATTTCCAGAACCACTGGTTTGGGGCTACCTTCCACCGTCTTTGGACCAATTCTTTGTTCCCATTTGTTTGGCCTGGACTGAATGAGAACGCATATTGTTAATACTTCCTCATAAAAGTACAAGGGCTTGCATGTTTTTTTCTAAACTTTCATTTAAAGTAACTGTATTTTCCTCCTAAACATCTGATTCTGTCTTTAATCATGCTAATCTCCTGATCTCAACAATGTGTCAGTGCCACAATTTGGTGCACTTTAGGTAAGAATATAAAAAACCTTTTGTTTCTTTGAAATCTGTTGCTTTTTCATTTCACCGAGATCATTTATTCTTGTGTCAAGGAAGAATAAATGAGAAGTGTCAGGCAGACCTTTTATATATTGCTTTATCTTTAAGCTAAACAAATCCTCTGTGTGCAGCCTGGCTTAGTATGGAAATCTCTGCACTCCTTTATCATTGTCACCCTGTTACTTGATGTTCTCCCTTTCTGAAGTGGAATGACAGAAACCTCATATGTGCCCTTGCAGCTGTTTTACTGAATGTTATTGTGCTGGTTTGATACTATTCTTTTCAATCCGCTGTTTGCACAGCAAAAGGTTGTATTTTGTTTTCATGATGTCAGTGTTCTTTGCTGGGCTGACTGCTGAGAAGTCGTTTTCAGGAGCAGCTTCAGCTGATTTACAATGTAGGGCATGTAGGAGTAGTTCGGGTCTTTTGCCATTGGTCTGTGTGCTGCTTTGCATTAGTTTCCACAGACTTCATCTTCCCACTCCCTTGTCCTCCTTGGGTGCCTTTGAAGGCTCTCACAGTTCTCTCCGAGCTTGAGTCAAATATGCATATACATGTTAATGAGTCTATTTGTATGTGTATACATACATGGACTCATCCATACTTTTTTCCCAGCCTGTTAAAGAACTTCTGCAGCCCTGTATATCCTCCCATGCACCCCGCAGGTGAGCTTGTCCCTTTGAAAACTGACCGCTTATTCTTCCTCCTTGTTTTCCACTTCTGAGCTATTTCCAAAGCCTCAGCCTCTCTCAGATCCCTTAACTATTGTCACTGGCTTTCACTGCCATCCTTTCATGGGGGCTGGACCAGGTTGCAGCCATCTGAACTACGCACGAGAGACGCACAGAGTGCTCCTAGATGCTTATCCTTGGATTTCCTGCTCTGACACCAGACACCTCTGGTTGATGGCTCACTTTCTCCTCAAATTTAATTCGGTTACTGCACAAAGCCACTTTGTACCCTGAAAAAAGAGGCTGGAAACTTTTTGTGCCTCACGTGAGCTGGGGGCAGGAGAGGGAAGACAAAACGTCAAAGGCCTTTTTCTTTGCTCTGCCAGCAAACCAAGGAGGCTGAGCAGATCCATTGCTACTGGACACTCACCCCACACAGCAGCTGCCCCACTTGGTGCACTGAAACCCAAATAAGCAAGCACATAACCAAATCAAATTCCCATCCAGCAACCCATCCAGAAATAGAGACAGCTCCTTACAGAGTGCAAATCACCACAGCCTGTTGAAGCCAATGAAACAGTCCATGCAGGATCTGGGCCAGGCTCTGTTTTTTCTAGGTGGGCTAAGAAGTGATATCACTGCTGCAGATCCAGACAGCCTCCCTCAGCAGAGGAGGATGGACAGCTTCTTTGGGAATCCTTAAGGAGGCCAGGAATAACATGAGGAAGTTTTACATAAGGCAGTGAGGCTGTCTAGCCCCTCTGCATCCTGAAATGAGATGAGTGGTGCATCCTCTTGGGTGAACATGAGGAGAGCTACTGCACTGCTTGCTTCTGCTGTAGCCGTTCAGCTTTAGACCCACTTTAAGAGCAGCCAGATTACTTCCTTTTATGTTTTGGTTTTTTTTGTTGGGTTTTTTTGTTTGTTTGTTTGTTTGTTTTTTACATGGTATAAGCTACCCTCGTGTTCACTGAGTCCCTTTTTGTGGCAAATTTCCCAGTGACAAGTCAGTGGGGTATGTTTTACTCTGGTGAGGTCTGGTGTCTTGTTCAGCACGAGGAGCAGCTCTCTGATACATAAAATTTGGGTTCACCATGCCAGGAAAATGAAGTGTATCGTGTGTGCTGTTATTGAGTAGCTGTGAAATAATGTTAAATAGTATAGAGAGAAAGAACATAAAAACAGACCAGGAGCTTTTTTTATCCCCACGCATCACTGCAGTGTGCATGGGGAGGGGGCAGAATTCAGAATTCTTACATTTCAGTAAAGTCACATTTCTCTTCAGACCAGGGGACCAGTCCCAACTAAAAAGCACTTGGTACTCCATGAACTTTGTGAGCAGAAATGCCAGCAGAGGCCTAAAGTTAGCAGTTCCGGTCGAGGTATGTATTGAAATAATGCAGGAGATGGTCAGGTGCAGGCTGCACACACATGAAGCCTGGGGATAGCTCTGCACATAAGGAGATCCTCCTGCCAGAGTGGTGCTTGCTTTCTCCACTGGGTGCAGGTGGCTTTCCACTGCTCCCTTAGGTCCCCATCTCAGGCAGTCTGAAAAGAAAGCAAAAACCCCGCTGTGGCTCCCATCCTACATTTCTTTCATGGGTACAAATGCCATGGTGCTTTGCAGGGCCACAGGGATTTCCATTACCTTTAAGAGGTGAGTAAGGACTCCTGGTTTAGATCCAAAGTGTGCATAAACTTCCTCTATCGAGGCAAAGCCTTAAGGCTGTTTCCCTTGCTGATTTGGGAACTGAACCAATCCAAGGGTTTAATGGCTTTGAAGCCCATCTTCATGTGACTTGCCATCATAACCTCCAGTGAGGCACTAGAACAGGTTGCCCAGAGAAGTTATGGATGCCCCATCTCTGGAATTGTTGAAGGCCTGGTAGGATGTGGCCCTGGGCAACATGATCTAGTGGGTGGCATCCCTGCCCATGGCAGGGGGATTGGAATGAGATAATCTTCCAACACAAAACATCCAATGATTCTATCGTTCTATGAATATATGGATAAATGCATGGATGTACATGCTTCTAATGGCTGCGTTGAGTGATTACGGTTGTGTCAGTGTCCTGGACAGGAGTGACTCAGTCGAACTTGGCCAGCATCACTGGCTGTATTCACTGAGAATCTTTCATTGTTTCATCATCCTGCCAATCTATCCAGCTTGGAAAGTGATGAAAGGCCATGTCTGCTGCCACAGGAAAAGGAGAATAAGGAGAAATACAGTTGTTCCTGGAGGGATGTCTTCCAGGGTTGCTGCATGAGGTTTAGGCAAAAGTGAGTCCTGGCAGAGGATGTGCTAGCCCTGATCTGTCATGTGAAAATGAGGATTTAAAATCCAGCTTAGGGCAAAGAGTTCTTGTCCTCCATGGGGCTGTGCATACTGCGTGTCTGCACTCCATTGGGGGACTCACACTCTCACCTCTTTGCTGAAGCACAAACAGCTCCCCAGAACTGTGCAGGAATTCTTGAGCTGTCCTCAGGAGTCCTGGCCTGATACCAGGAAGCAGGACCATATCTCCGGCTTCTAGTGCCAGTGGGGCAGTATGATTGCTAATACCAACATTAACACTTGAAGTTTGCACTGAAATGAAGAGCAGATTGAAGGGAAGAATTAGGCCAAGATCTTGATGTGCCTCTGTGTTTACATATGTGCACATGCACAAAACAAGTTAAAAAAACCTCAGCTGGGTATGAATCACCCAAATATTGTGGGGGGGAATCATTTTCCACCAGGGAGCTAATTGCTAATTACATGAGTGTGAAGCAAATTCATTTGCAAAGTTTTGTTCTTTGAAGCCAAAGAAACCAAATTTTGCAGAAACTGAGCTGATGGGTATTTAGGCAACAGAAGTATTATTATTTCTGTCAGAGCCCTGAACTGAAGTTTTTAGGAAAACTATTGCTCTTTAAAATAACTACACTTTATTTATTAGCTCAAAACTTTCCCAGAGTGAATGACAAATAAAGCCTGTGTTATTTTTCCAGGGCTTATTTTGAGATAAAAGCTATCTGATATAGGGAGTTCCTTTGGCAGCTGGACAAGGAGACCATACATCAGCATCAAGGAGCAAGGAGAGCTGCCTGACGGATGTGAGATGTGCTGGAGGGTTTCTCTGCCCTGGTTGAGAGCCACTCAGGCTTGCTTGACGAGGAGGTGTGGGGCATGAAAATGGAGACATGAAAATGGTGCAGTGTGGGAAAAAACATCCCTTCTCCACTCCCCTGTCCCCTCCGTAGTAGCCATCTCCTCAGAGAGCCTTGGTGTGGCCATGGGACCATGGCAGAGTGGCAGAACAGGGCCAAGATGATGCCATCAGGAAATGCAGCATGGCTGAATGTGGTGGCAGCAGGAGAATCATGGTTACGAGTCCATGGAGCTACTAATTAGCGATAATAAGCTCAAGCAAATGTGGCTTATTTCTGTGTGTCTCTACTGAGAAATCATCCTCCCCTTATAAGTCCTTTAGTCCTTGCAGCCCAAGTCCCTTTAATTTATCCCGACAGTGCTGGGGTGGCTCCCGGCAGGTTTTGATCAGGAAGAATGGAGAGGGCTTGGATTGCAAGAGCCAAGGGAAGCTGAATGAATCATTAAAAGCAAGATAAGAACCTAAAAACCTCCACCAAATGCCCTTATTAATGTTGATTTGATTGTTTATGCCACTTGACAGGGATGAAACCACAGGCAGATGCAACAACTAAATCCTGGGTCACTGCAGTGCCCTGTCCGTGGTGCCTGGGCTTTTCTGGAGACCTCCCTTGTGCATCCAGGCACAAGGTTATGTGTTTGGGGGAGCAATTTGCCTCTCTCCTCGGGGACTGGCTGCTGCAGGCCAGGCAGAGTGTGTGGCTGCCCAAACATCTGTGGCCAGATGCCGTGCAGGATTTCTCACAGAAACAGAGAGCAGCAGTGGCACAGCTCAGGGCGGCCACGCTCAGCAGAGGCAGTGGCAAGCTTGGTCACTGTCCCCACCAGGCTGGGGGCATTGCTGGTGTCCCCCAAGGGCTACTAGTGGGTGCCTTGGGGTGCTTGCCTGCTGTCCTTCCTGTGCCCTGCAGGCTTTTTTCTTGCAGCCAAGAAGAGGAGGCTGAAGCGGGAGCTTTTAAAGGCTTTTTAAATCTAGGTTAAAAGAGGAGCAGAAATCAAGCTCCTGGTCTTTGCTGCTTACCCCAGGGTAAGGGAGATGCTCATGCTCTTTAGTCATTCACTGCAGGCTAGGGGAGTAAGCTTTGGGCAGGCAGGCAGAGAGAGGCTGAGGGGGAACATCTCCCATCCCCAGGACTCACTCATGCCTTCCCCACCAGTTCCCCACCCGCTCCCAGCAGGCAGCAGCAGCTCCCTGTATTGCAGAGAGCTGGTAAAGACTGCAAGGTGCTCAAGCACCACGGCAGAAGTGATGAATGCAGGCCATTTCAGGCAGATTATGTGTGCTAGATATGCTGCCAGGACCTGGAAGAGGCACTGTAGGACAGCTGCTGTGCATCCGTAGAAGACCTTTCCTTTTCCCACTGCTCCAGGGTAAGCAGTTGGGTTTAGGTGCATTTTGAGCATTCTGAGCACTGTTTTCCAGGGCATGCTGGAGGCTCTCCACCATGGAGCAACACTCTGCCTCACTTTGGTGCTCTGCAGTTGAAAGTAGAGAACTGAAACGCAGCCCACCAGCTCTATCAGGAGCAGCTCACCAGAGGGTTGTGTCTCAGTGTACACTAGGACAGAGCTCTGAGGGTGTTGAGGTCTGTCCTGACCCCTGCAGAAGATAATTGTTGGCAGTGTTTCACATCTCTCTGTTTAACAGCATTTCTCCAACTCACAGCAGTGTGCAATAAAAAGCATGGAGGGTTTTTAGAGGTGGCCCTGAGCATGCACCAAGAGTCACCGTGCCAGGCTCTGTGCAGCTGCACACAGGCTTCGCTTGGTGCTTGTGCTGCCTTGAAACCTTGCCAGTGCCCAGGGCAGCCCTGCAGAAGGCCAGACAGGATCAGGTGCTGGAAGTTGGAGAGGTCTCAGAGGCACAAAACAGACCTTTTTTGATCCAGGTCTTCAGCATGTCCTGCATTTTGCTGTTCATGGCAGATTGTCATTGGCAAACCTTTAGCACCATCCAAGCCAAATCCATCCCTGGTAGCACTGGGAGAGAGTTGCTGTTATTTCTGTGAGGTCTTTCCATGCCTGGGCTGCCTTGGATGGCTGGGCTGGCTGCTGAGTGAGCTACTTGCTTGCGGTGTCTCAGGATAACTGCGGCTGGGTGCACGTGGGTTTCACCCCCTGCAGCATGTGCCTGGTTCTTTGGCTCCAAGGGCTGAATTCCTGGTGCTTTTCATAGCATTGTGCTCTTCCGTGTGCTTCCTCCGATCTTCAGAGCGAGACATGTTTCCCAAGGATAAAAGACCAGAGCTAAACCAGGCTGAATTCAGAGCTGCTGCATTTGTGAAGCGGAGCTGATCTGGATTTAGATCAGCAGAGCTCAGCTCACAGCACAAAAATAGACAAAATTCTTCAAGGCATGTTAGCGGCTCTTTGAAAGGCAGCGCGTTCAGTCTGTCTTCCTAACTTTCTCCCTAAAATGCTTGCTTGTTGCAAAGAATGGGCCCTGTTTTCTTCTCAGTCCTGCACCTGTCAGCAGCTTTGCTGGCATTTGGAGCTGTCACTGTGGTAGGGTCTCTTGGGGTTCTGTCACCCTCCAGCTTGAGTGTGATGGTCTCCCTGGGAGTGCCGAGCCAGGGACATTTCTTCAGTCACTTGGAGAAGAGGAACCCTCTGATCCAGGTAGATCCTTGACTCTGGTAAGGTGGCAGGGTTTCCTTCTGCTCTTCAAATGCATCAGACTTCAGTCTCATTGCTTCCCGCAGCAAATATGTTATTGGGAGCTGTCTGGGCACACTGCTGAGCATGAGTAGCTACAGCCCATCATGGCAGGAGGCAGAAACTTTCCAGGCGGGAGCTCGCACGGATCAATACAGGAGTATCAGTTCAGGCAGCCCCGGTGCTGCAAGAAAACGTTGGGTCAGAGTAGCCCTGAATGAGACATCTGGTTTAGGAGGGCTCTTGCACAGGTCATGAGAGCTGACTCGTTGTACCTGGCCCACACTTCCAGCTGGAGCGTATAGGGTGAAACTTGGTTACGTTCGCAAAAATAGAAGTACTTTTGTTCATGTCAACCATCCCCTGATGTAAATAAGATCCCTTGATGGCAATGGCATGCCAGCCCTGATCAGTAAATGCCTGGCTAGAGGTGATGGCAAGAGGTGATTGCCCTGAATTAGCAGCAGTTGGTGTTTAAAGATGCCTCCCTGCCCAGCCTCGGCTGGTGCCTGGCACACGTAGAATCAGGGGGATGAGAGGCTCAGGGCTCAGTGCCTGCTCCATTTTTCCTGATCCCCATTTTTTTGGTCTTCTTTTCTCGCATCTGCCCCATGCATTTTAAATCACATCTCAGGGCAGCTGCAGTATCCTGTCCTATTACAGTGGCATGTGTGTGTATCGTCCACACTTGCTCTCTTCACAGCTGAAGAAGCTTTTCAAAATAAAAAATCCCTCACTTGCAAGCACCACGCAGATGAAATATGCTTTCCTTAGTAAAATATTAAAACAAATCTCTTCCACACAGGCACAGCCCATGAAGATGTCTTTAAAACACACAGGGAGGCATGGATGCAATATTTACAATCTTGAGCAAGGCAATTTATAATCTGCCTGAGCTCCCTGATGCTATTTGAGCAGGGTTTTTTTCTGCAATGTATCAGAACAAATTAATCAACATTTTCCTAATTATATGCATATGGACTTCTAAAATTTTTGGCTGTAGGTTGTAGCACTAATTGCTCACAGGGCTTATCCAAGCGTCTTGGATTTGATAAGCAGGAGAATGCACCAGCCACTCCAGTGAATTTCTAATGCAAACTGACCAGCCCGTTTTCCCTTCTGCAATTATTAAAGGTCAGCACAAAATGAACCAAGGAAGGGGAGGGATCTGGTTGCTTTTTGCTTTGATGCTGGGCTCTTATTTCTCTTCCTTGGTCTGGGGGTGGGGGAAGGAATAGAGGTGCCCTTCTCCCCTTGTGCTCTCGTGTCCTCGTTGTGGACACAGAGCTTGCCAGAGACCTGGACCCTGTCACTGCTGGGAGCCCTGTCCTGCGAGGCTGGCAAAGGCTCTCTTACACCGTTTGCACCTTTTGCTTTCTGCCCATTTGCACCTCTATGAATTTTCGCCTTAAAAGAAGTGTATTAAAGACACCATCCCACTGCTCTTCAAAGCTCTTCAAATCCCATGAACTCAGCTATCAGCTGAGTAGCTATCAGCTACATGCTGAACCATTTCTTGCACGGCAAAACATAGCTCCAGGCAGCTGCCAAAAGACTGACTTTTATTGTTGTTATTAAAAAAAAAAAAAAAAAAAAAGGTAATAAAAGCTGTCTCTCCCAAAAATGTCAAATTTTATTGCCAGACTTTGCCAGAGCTTGAGAGATCCCAGTGCTGACCCCTTGGGTATTCCACCTCTGTGCCCCTGCAAGCACTGGTGCTGAACCTGCAGAGGCATAGCAGGGAGTGGAGCGAGGTGGAGCCCTTTTCTGGTGAGGTGGTTTGGAAAGGCTTTCTCTGCTCCCCTGCTGCTGCTTGGATGCGCATGGCTTGCCAGGGATTTCCTGCATGCGGTTCCTCCTGAAGCTGAGCAACACTTTTACTGCCTCAATGAATTTTCTTGCACGCCTGTGTGACAGCTGCAATTGGCAAAAATACAGGAGAAGAGGACTGAGGAGAGGAGCAGAAAGCTCCCTGGGGAAGCCAAAAGCATTTCTGTCCATCCCTTTGCTGCCTCGTGTCACAGGGTACTTGTGACCCGTGCTTGTACGTGGCGTTTGTGTGTCAGTGCTCTGAAAATACTTTAGCCAACCCCAGCCAAGCATTACTGAGGATGGGCTGAAGTGGTTGGGCATTGGGAAATGACTGTTTACGGCAACCATGCTGCAGGAAAACCAAAACTGTTTTCCACTTTTCAGGATCCTTGTTTTAGGAATCTGGTTGCTAAACTTTAAGACATGCCATGTATCCATGAATACTGGCTTGCTCTAACGTCTCATGTGGGGACCCAGAAATGCAGAGCTGTGAGGAGGCAGCTCTCTCACAAACCAGGTCTGAAACCAGAGCAGTCCTGGATCATGTCACGTCAGATCAGGACATCTGCAGGCAGACAGGGGCTGAGATTGCTCTGGAGTTGGTGACACTGCCTGCACACCCCTCTGGGACCAGGGTTTGCAGAAGTCCTGGTGTATCTGTAAAGCTTTCAGCACAAGGCAGACTGCTTTGCAGAGGTTCAGAGCCCGCTGGTTGCCACTGGAGAGAATCCACTCCAGCATCTTCCAGCAGGAGCTGCCGAGCCTTTTGTACCAAACACGTAGAGTTGATTTTCTATTTGCTGCCATAGAGTAAGACACATCCCAGCATGGTGGTTCCTAAGTCTGTCCCAGGCAGCTCAGTTGTGTGTCTAGTAGCCAAGAAGGAGAAGCTGAGCAAGGAAGATTTGAAGCACTGCTGACAGGGTTCATCTCCCCCAGTGTCGTGAGGGATTCTCCCAGCAGAGCTGAGTTTCCCTGGTGGTGTGCTGGGGAAGGCTAACCAGTCTAAGTCTAAAATCTCAAAACAGAGTTTCAATCTATGCTGAGGGTGGAGAGGCAGAGCTGGACTGCTGCTTTGGCCATGTCAGCACTGCAAAGGTGCAGTGCTATGGCAGTGTCCCTGCTGCAGGAATGGCAACACACAGCAAACAGGAGCAGGTGGAGTCTTTCCAGCCATGGCATCAGGGCTCTGGGGGTTTCACAGCTCTGCTTTTGGTCACCAGCATCTTGTAGGGCCTGTTGGAAAGCCCAGCCCTGATTGTTCATCGCCAGAAATCACAATGCCCCAGTCCTATGGCAGGAAACCTGTGGGCAGCTGAGCACTGAGAGGTTATTGCTGAGAGGGAGTGGAAGCAGATGAAGGTCTCTTGGATGGTGTCAGTGTGACTTGCGGGGATGCTGAAGATCAATGTCTGGTCCCTGAAGAAGTTTGGCAGAAAAGTTATTCGTGGTAAATCCCTGCTCCACAGCCTCTCCCTTGCCTATCATGCTCTTACCATCCAGCTACGCGTTTGTCAGCATTTCTTGCAGATAAGGCTTCTGGATGCTCCAGCAAATGATCCTGCAATGCTTGAACTGGGCATACACATCGTGCAGACCTTGATGCTTTTTCTGGAAAGTGAAAGGTCAGCAGAGAGCTGCTGACCAAGGTTTGGCAGGTCCCTTCTGCTCTAATGCAGCTTTCTGCTCCCCTGTACTTACACAGAACAGACAGGACGAATAAATGTGCCATGGCTGTGGAGTGGGGTGCAGCCAGCTGGTAAGCCTCACAAGAGTCTGGGGAGGGCTTCCTGGAATTTTTGCATCCTTGGCTTCATTGCCTTTCCTAAAGCAGACACTGGCATCATTGTCCCTTTCCCCCTCAACTAAAGTGCCACTTTTAAAGGTCCTGCTGAGAGCTGTGACATGCAGTGTCCAAGTGCTTGTGCCAAACAGCCCCGTGCGGTGACAAAAGCCTGTCCTCCCTTTTCAGTGATGGCAGCAGAGGCTGGAGTTTCTTTTTGCCTGACCAACAGCATTTCAGCACAAGCTTCAGGAGGACCAGGATTTCTCTGGCTGCCCTTGGCGCATTAAGATGGTATAGCAGAAGGTCTTGGGCACTTTCCCTATCATGCTGTTGGCACCCTTGCAGTGCACTGGGAATAGCAGGGATGGGTGTCCAGCACCCACTGCATGGGCAGAATGAACAGAGATATGGCTCTGGGGCTGCTGAGACTCCAGTGAGCCCCTGAGAAGTTTTGGGAGATGGAAGGCTTTGATGTATCTTTATAAAGCCAGCTGGGCAGCTGTGGAGTCACAGTACCACATCACTGTGGTACTACTCCCCCAAACCCACCTCTCTGCACTTGGTACTTCCAGAATCCCTGTGCCAGGCACCCAAGCTCCATGATGGCTAGGGGAACCAAGAGGATGAGCCATTTGCTGAATTATTTATCCATTATTCATTTACTCGATATGCGTATAATGCTGTGCAGTGAGTGAGCAGGCGCAAAATTAAAACTCGAAATGATGGATGCTGCCTTATCAAGCGCTCTTCATCCCACTCTTGAGACTCATTCAGCTTTAAATATTGATGGCGGATCGCCTGTTGGCAAACAAAGATTGTGAAAATCCATCCATCTCCGCTCACTGCCACAGTTTGGAGGCAGAGACTTCGTGCAGCTGCAGCCATGGCCAGGATGTGTGGCCTGTGCTGCCTGGGATGGAGAGGGGGCTCAGAGTCCCTTTAATTACCTCCTGAAGATGGCAATTCATCCATGCCTGAGTACTCACCTCCGTGGCAATACAGCACCAGCGAGCTGCAGTGTTTAATATGCTGATCCTCAGAACATCCCTCAAAAGCACGGGCCATCTCAGCAGGGCCTGCAGCACAGCTCTAATCACAGGGCTGCTGTTCTGTCTGTGGAGCTGCTGGAATAGCTGGTGCCTTCAGCTGCTATTCTTTTGCTTCAAAACCTGCCAGGCGCACATCAGTATGAAGGATTAGTTTAAAAAAAAATTTTTTTTGAAAAGCAGATCCCTGCTGAGAAAGGTGGTGTGATGCCAGAGGAGCTTTGGGAGCCGCTGTGTTGAGGGACTAGCGCAGTGAGGAGCAGCTTCCCAAGTCCATGCAGGGCTGCATTACTGCCTGGGCCAGACACACTCAGTCTTTCCAAACGCACAGACCTATAGGACCCAGAATTTCCTGAGTGGATCCCGCCCCATCGCCCCTCAGGCCTCCTCACACCTGCAGCAGGAGCTGGATTCCCAAAACCAGCCACATGCCCAGCAAACCAAGAGCAGCTGCATGCACAAGGGGCTGTCCCAGTTGAATCCTGAAACTGGGAACCTGCATTTTTCCCCTCTCATGGCCTCTTGCTGTGCCCATCCCTGTGGCCTGAGCTTCTCGCAGGTGTCATTTCTGAGATGAGACCGAAGGCTGCTCACCTCAGAAGGCTGCAGGGCCCACTGTGTGTGCCAGGCCGAATGCTTCATCCACAGCATGGAGTGGGGAAGCAGACACCTTTCCAAGCTGGCTTCTCCCTGTGCTGGCAGTGTGGGAACATGGGGGAGATCTCCGTCCGGTCTCTTCTACCCTGCCAACGTTCCCACTGCGCTTCACACCATCTCCTTCCCTCCCTTTCCCAGCTGTCAGGACTGTGGGGAGGGATGGGGACTGTGCACAAAGGGTGGGGGGATTTGCCTGCTCCTCGGCAGTCTGAAGGCACCCTTGGGACCGAGGTCGCAGATGGATGGCCTGGGGGAGGTGCCAGCAAAAAACACACTGAAAACATCTCTGCTGGCTCTCCTGAGCCGGAGACATGTGGCGAGGTGCCTCTCTGGAGACACTGTCCTTGCACGACTCCGGGGCCGAATTCACCATGTGCTGCAGCGTGACTCCCACGTGGCGTGTTCCCACATGGGCACGTTCCCGCCTGCTCCTGCTGCTCCTGCCTGCTCTGGCAGCACTGTGCAGGCAGCTCAGTGTGTTGCAGGGCTTTCAGGACAGCAATAAAGAGCAGGTTTTCACACTGGCAGCGTTCTAAGGGACAAAGCAGAGTGACTTTGGGGTAAAAGCCTAGAGGATATGCAAGCTGAAGAAACAAATGTCATCAATCCCTCTCATCTTTGCTCTCTGGAAGAAAGAAGTGATATTCTTTGCACAACTGAAAAGCCCAAGACACGTATCTTCAACATGGAGCACGGCCAGTCCAATTACTTCTCTTGGTCTCGTGCCCAGGGTTTATTCCGTGAAACATCTCAGTGACAAATGTTCCCACTGCAAGAAACTTTCTAGTACTTCTTTTTTTCCATTTCTTAACACTGTAAACTTATGCCAGAGGCTGCTCAGAACCAAGGTGTAATTCGGATCCATCCAGAGCTCTGCAAAGTGCAGCTGGAAAATATCTCAGGAAGGAGATAATCTCTACAGCCTTGAGAAACAGCTTTGTATAAATGAACCCAGAGATTTCTTTTGTGGGAATAAACTTCTCTTGGAGATATTTCCTTTCTCTCCTTTAATCTTTTCACTGGGATTTCCATATCAGCAACCTAAGACCCGACCAGACCGCATTGCTCATTTTCAGTGTGTTTCAAGCACAGATTAATTACAGATACCCAGCTGTCCTGCTCTAACTAGCCATCTCATACTATTAAACTAAACAACTGCCAACCCAAGCATCTGAAAGCATGGCTGAATAACGTCTCTAACTACCATTCTTCATCTACTAAAATGTCCTGGTGGCTATTCAGGTTCAGACCTTTGTGTCGGAAAAATTGGTGTCTCTCCATTAAGCACGATGGACTTGGCCATCTTTTGCTGGCAGAGAGCTGCTGTGTGTGTTAGTGCTTGAATGCATATTGTTTACATAAATGTTGCAAGAGGATCAGAGAGTGGTGGGAGCTGCCATCTCCAGAGGTTAAACTCTGGTCTGCGGTTCTATGCTGGATCACAGCTTGTAAATGGGGAAGAAACTGGGAGACAGCCATGCATTTTGGAGGGGCTAGAAGTGTGACAGACAGGCTAATGACAGAGCCACGGGCATGGTGGGCAGTGCCAGGCTGAGAGGAGCAGGTCACTGCTCCATCCTGGCCCTACCTTGTGTCTCAACATTGTGGGTTTTTCTTCAGTGCAGGACTCTGTGCAAATGAGTTGCCAGCTCTGGCTGCTTAGCCAAATGAATAGTGCCAAGCAGGAACAAGATGTACTGGCGAGTTTCCCTGGGACCAGGTGGATCCTGGCTGTCCCACTCTGGGAGCCAGGGAAGGGAAAGGCTCCCCTCTCCCAGGCAGAATTCAGCCCTGATGGCCTTGCTCTCTCTCACAGCTCCAGGAGCCCCAGCATCCCTTAAGCTCCACTTAAGAGTTGTATTGATTGGCCATGTTGGGAGTTAGGAAGAGGCAGGTTGGAGATGAGCACCTTCTCCATTCCCCATCACCAGCACTGGGTGACCCAAGCCCTCCTGACCACAGCTGTCCCCCTCACGTGGCTCATCCCCATCAGTGCCCTCCAGACATTTCCAAGCACTAATGGCATAATAAGCAGCAAAGTCCCTTTTTTTAGTTATTCTTTCAGCAGTCCAGCACAAACCCCGAGTCTGCAGCCAGCTGCTCAACCACAAACTGCTTCCTTTTGGAAAGCGCAGGGATGAATGGACTCCGGGGGCTGGGAGCACTGTGTGCAGAAAATCCGCATTACCTGGGACAAAGCAGTCACTTGCAGCTCCCAGAGCAGCAGCTGTGTGATGATGTTTCAGACCAGCAGGCTGTTTGTCACTGCCTTCCCTTTTATCTCCCCAGCGAAACCTCATGTGCTGTGTGCATAGTTTTTCCTGCTGGAGCTGCTGGATCTCCACAAACCCATCCCTCCCCATGCCTCTCCTGAGCTCTCACCAGAAAGCCTGATGTCTTGGCCATCCAAAGGTGCAGACAAAATGGGGATTCCCATTTTGAAGCAGCCTGAAAGCCCCAGGGTTTGCACACAGACAAGGGCTCCCCAGCTCCTGTGCTGCCATGCACTGCTGGCAATGCTGGCAGGTACCAAACCATGTTTGTTTGATTTTTTTTTTTTTTTACAAGACATGGACTTACATTTACTTCTTTGCTTGCAGAGGGGAAGGCTGCCTATGAATCTGGTCCCCAGCATTTCACAAATCATTTCACAAAGGCTTAACTCACAGTTCAATTTGGGGTCCAAAAAAGCTTCAGATTTGTGGGAGACTGCTGGGAGCTCTGGTTGGTTATTAAAATACTCCTGGTATTGCTTCCACTACCCTTATCCTAGCAAAAGGTGTTGGAGAATGTGAACAGTACCCTCTACAGCCTCCAAGGGAATGGAAACCTCCTCAAACCCAACTCACTGACTAAAATTCAAAGTATGGCATTGCATTTTTCTAACAAAATGCTGTCATTATCCTAAATATAAAAATGTTTGATTCCAAACCATTTTTCATAGTAATATTAGACAAAAGCAGCTTGTTCTAAACATGTCACTTTTGACAAAACCAGCATCTTTGTGGCTGAAAATAAATACTCTCTGAATAAATCTCTATGCCAGTACTAGTGATAAGTCTTTCATTTCATGCTCTAATTGAACATTGGCTTTACAACTTAAAAGCAATCATCCTAAATTGCCTTCTACTAATATTAATGCTTCAGACAAAGGGTAACAGCCAGATTATAGGTTCGTATATTATTCAGGCAAATCTGGGTTCTTCATACATCACTTTTTAAAAGAAAATTAATTTTTCCATGTGTCAAGAATGAAAATAGTAATAATGGATGATATGCTTACATCATCCTGTATTGCTGAGATTGGCAAGAACATTGCCTCTGAACAAAGTGAGTGCAGATAGCACACGTGCCTCCATGCCAACCCAAGCAGGCGGGTGGGCAGCCTCAAAAGTGCCACTGCCTGTGACTTAAACCTGCACTTCTTCAAGTGACAAACCAGATCTCACATGCTGCACTGATAAGCAACACCCCCTTCCCCTGTTTAGTGCACATAATCTATTTAAATCCCTCACCTGGCAGGTGGCTGTGTGAATTGGCAAGGACTCACCCCCTTAAACAGAGCTGAGAGCAGAGCTACAGAGTGGGTGCTCTGTCACACCAGCAGTGGTGCCACAGCTCTGCTTTTGGCAGGGGTTGCTGCACTGCTCCAGCTGAGGGACCAGCAGGGTCCATGCAGGGCTGACACTGAGCCTGGACACATCAGCCATGGTAGTAGAAGTCTGGCAACAGAGTCAGGGTCTTCCAGTGAGGACTAAACAAAAGCTCAGACCTTAGCCATAGACTGAAGCTGTGGTGTCAGGGATAGACCTCTCTCTGAAGCATCTGGATTGTCCACTGGATGGGAGTCACTAGTCATTTGCACAGTTTGCTCCTGCTTCCTCCGTTTCCCCACCCAACTCCCTTACAGGGATGGCAGTGGGTTTGCACAGCAGCCCTAGTGCCACTGTGCCACCCTGCATGCCCTCTGCTTTTTTGGCTGTGCCATGGGAAACCCACTCTTTCCCAGGCATCTACTGGGAGTGGGTTATTTTTAATTCTCGGTGCCAGGGCCGGGAGTCAACATGGCAGAGGAGTCCATGGATCCCTGGGAACTGCCTGTTCCCGCTATAGCCGCTGCCCTCCATTTGCAGGCACAAACACCACCATTACCTCCTCACTGAGCAGCTTCATTCACTCACACCGTATTTCCTCTTCCAGAAGCAATCCTCCCTCTGTCTGCTTTCGAGAGATGTTTGTACTCGCCCTGCAGTTTGAGATCACGTCTGCCTTCTCACTCACCCCTGACATGCTGACCCTCTGATCCAGCCTAGCATGTTCAGGGGTTTCCTGGCACCTAAATTGTTGGGGGATGTCTTTTGCATCAGCTGGAGCAAGACTGCTTGTTCTGAGCATGGATGATGAGGTGGGATCACACCTGGATCCAGCCATCACATCAGTAGTGCCAAAGCACCCCTTTGCTCTCCCCATGCCCTGGAGGGGCTCCCACACACTCTTCAGGTGCTCTGGACCTCATGCAGGATGTTTGTGACCCTTGTAATAATGGTGACAGCTGGAGGTCCCCCAAGCTGCTGGGGAATGGAGGTAGCAGGTGACGAAGGGAAAGCGCCACATTCAAACTGTGCTGTCCTAGCACTCCTTCAGCCCAAGTCTTCCTTCCTGCCTTCCTGCCTTCCTGCCTTCCTGCCTTCCTTCCTGCCTTCCTGCCTGCCTTCCTGCCTGCCTTCCTGCCTTCCTTCCACCCCTTCCGCACCTTCCACGCCTTCCTTCCTTGCTCCCTCCCTCCCTTCCTCTCTTCCTTCCCACATATGGAAAAACTTCAATGGATGGATGGGTCCTTGGGCAGAGGCAGAATGGAAGGTTATGTGACCTGCAGAAGCATCACCCAGTAAAAATAGCAACCCAATAAGAAGAAAATAGCTGTAGCTGGGAGCTGTGCCTGGCATTGGGGAGCATGGCCTCCACAGGGGACACATCCCTGCGGGCAGAGGCTGGGATGTCATGAGCAGACACTTGCAGGATGGAGTGGTCGTTGCCCTTGTTGGAGCAAAGGGCACTTGCAGCTCTCCTGCTCTTTCCTTGCGGGAGCTGAGGCTCCATAGAGAGCTGGGAGAGAATGTGTCACAGCTCAGGGCTTGCTTCTTGAGATCAAGATGCTCGGACAAGCAGGGAGTGAAGAGCAGCTGCAGCCCTGGGGAATGCACTGTGCCTGGCAAAGGATTTCTCTGTGCTTACTGAGGAACATCTGATACCAACAGGGCTGAAGTGGTCACACGAGAAATCCAGAGCTTGTTTAGGCTCAGGAGGCCAAATCCCAATTGGTCATGCTGCCATCCATGTCCCATACACAACCTAGGGAAGCCATCAGTGCTGACCTGCAGTGGCTCAACAAATTGCAGCAACAGCCAGAGTTTTATGCAGCACTTCCAGCTCAGAGGTCCCCAAGTGCTTCACAAAGCCTGGCTGGCGTCGTGCTGTCACAGAGGAAGGGGACACAGTCACGGAGAGGCTGACACAGAGGTGATGTGTGCTGGACCTGAGTACAGAATTCCCCAGCGTGTGGCTCGCAGGCTGGGCACTGCCCGGGGCTGTGAGCAGCACCTCGTGCTGACAGAGAAGCACTCGGGGCTTATCTGCTGGCTGGTATTTACTGCGCAGTTGTCAGTCTCATGTTAAGAGTGCAAAAACGCCTCTTGTTAATAGCTTGTTATCAGGACTGGTGCAGCTATGTACAAGCATTATCTCCTTGATCCCATCTGTCTCAGGAAATATGGTTTAGGGGAGAGCGAGGAAGGAGCTCAGTGGCTGCAGGAGTCCAGGAGAGAGACCTGGGCACCCCATGGCTACATCATGGCCATCTCTAATTCATCCCTGCTCAGTGGAGCACTTGGAAGCGTCACTGGGGAGCTGCAGTGGCCATGATTGATGGTGTCTCTGCTGCGCGCTGGCGGAGGAGAGCGACTTCAGCAAGAGCAAACCTTGGCTCCTGAGCCTCCCCTTGAAGTGCAGGAATGAATTATGCAAACTAATCCATCCCTTGGCTCCTCCGACAGCTGCTGCCTTCCCAACACTTTCTGCCTTCACCTCTTTCTTTATCTCTGAGCAGTTTTAGAGCCATTGAGGCTACATACTTTTTAGTCTGTTGTCCATGTGTGTCCCAGGATGCCTGTGGAGATGGGGGCAGCTCATCACCTGTTGTAGGATGTTGTCCCATACACAAAGATAAATTGCTAAACTAGCAATTGACCAGACCCTCTGAGCTCCCAGATTCATGTGGAAATCATAAGCCATATTAAAAGATAATTGGTTTCTTCTGGCAGCTGGCAGATTTCCAAGCACTTTGCTGCTCACTGATGGCACCGCTGGCCTCACTGCAGCAGAGATTTGGTCCTCACTTGTCCAAGCTAGGCAGGTGTCCCCTCCTGCCCATGACTGCTGCTGTGCTGCTTGCCCTGGCTGCTTACGGGGATTCCGGTCCCTAAGGTGAGGCAGGCAGAGAGGAGGGCAGAGATGAACCAAATGGCAGCAAGGTGGACATGTTGAAGAAGGTGGATGCAGGACCCTGGTGAAACTGGTACCTCAGTCAGCCCTTTATCACCTCCCTGCTGCTATGCCTCTTGCCCCAGTGTGATATGCCCAAGTCACAGGTTGCCAGCACAGCACAGGGGCCAGGGAAGCTGCCATTTCCCCAGCTGCCCTCCTGCCCTGCTGAAAGCCACATTTTATGTAGAAGTGAATTGGCAAATAGCTTGTCTCATTTTGATTCAAAAAGCTCCCAAACTGGAGAACTGCAGTGGAAGTGGTTGTTTTAATCTGTCACTTGCTGGCAGGTGGGGGAATGGGCTGATCCAGAGACAGGGAGGTCATCAGCTTGTGGAGGAATTAAAATAGGAAACCTTTTTTTTTGTTCCAGGTGTTGGGGAAAACAAAACCAGAACATCTAAAATCTCACAGAAACAGCTTCTCTTGCTGCCTGTCAGGCAGACGGAATATTTCCTTGCCTCTGCTCTTTGTCCATACAGAGTAGGGGCAGGCAGGACTTGGCTTTTATGCCAATATTGTCAGCCAGAAAAAACGGGTTTTAGTTATAGCTGAATCTTGAAAGTGACGCTGAGCTCAGAATGCTCCCAGTGATGGCAGCTCAATGTGGAATGGTTTAAAATGTCTGTTTCCCTCCCACTCTCCCAGGAGCACTCAGCTGCGTGTGCTGGCCCTGCTGTGTGCTCAGAGAGATTTGGGCAGGCAGCACCATCACACCTGACTGCTGGAGGTGTAGTATGGGAACACTGAACTTCGGATTTACAGTGCATTTTTACAGAATTAAGGTTATAGGGACAAGCTTTGCTTTCCTGCCCATGGGCACTTCTGTGCAAAGGTAGCTCTCAACACACTCGGTGCAATGCAGTGACTGCCTAGCCACTGAGAATACGGTGTGAAATTATCAGGGCACTTGCTTGAGGCAAGACAGCACTTGAGAAGGCCGTGGGGGCAATGCTGTGTCTGTCACACCGCCCTGCTGCTGGGCAATCAAAGCATTAAATACCCACAAACCACTCACATCAGGAATCTGTCAGCAAGTGGATGCCAACAGGTTGACCCTGCTGAAATGGGTTGGGATCATCGTTCTTCCGACCAGCTCATGCAGGGCTTGCCTTTTTGAGATGCAGAGTTTTAATTTCTCCCTGTGCTTTCAGCTGTCTGGATCACCAAGTCTTCAGCACATGAGATAATGAAATCCAAGATTATTAGCTTTTGTGGTTTGCCACTGCTTGCAGAAGAAAATAATAACTAGCTTAAATACCTATTAGTCACCCATAGCTCTGCATGTCTGCACTGTGAGTTTAGAAAGCAGGTGCAATTTAGAAGGTATGGGGATTTTTTTAATTTTCTTTTTGAAGAATCTCTTATAAGTGCACTTGTGAAAAATCAGCTTTTAAGTATGGAAAACTTGATACAGCTTGGCAGCTCTCACCGATTAAAACGCCAGTGTTCAAATCCATTTCTAAAGTGCTAGTAGGAAACAGAAATGTTTCCTGCCAGAGTTTAGAGCCCAGCTTAACCCTGAGCCCAGCTTCAGGAAAGAGATGCAAAATGTTGCGTGTGGTTTTGTGGTATGTTATTGTCTAAAGCTGATTTTGTGTCACTGGCCTGGGCAGGGAAATTAAAATTGTTTGCAGGGATATTTTCCCTTCTCCGTGTTGTTTCATTTCACTTTACAGATGAAAGCATCTTCCTCTGAGCTAGGGAGCTTCAGAGCTCTTCCCTGTGTCTGTGGGATTTCTGGCCAGTTGCTTCTCAAAGGCTTTGTAGAGAAGGCATGAAATAACCACAGGGAGCTGGGAAGCCTCCTTCCTCACTTTGCCTAGGAAAAAATCCCACATGATGGGCCGTGCATCCATCAGAAGCCTGAACATGCTGGCCAGGCATAAGGGGGAAGGCATAGATTGGTGGGCAAGATGAATCCAGAAGAGAGGGAAGAGCATTTTTATTTGGCATCCTCTCACTTCACTCAGTTAAGCTGCTTTCACCACCATTTCACAGTTTGCAAGGGCCTCCCAGAGATTTCCAAGTGCTGCTCCCAACCCTTGCAGAGGGAAGGCTGGGGAGATGTCTTTTCTAGGTTTGTGCTTCCATTATGGACACAAAAATAGGAAATCGGCATTTGAGAGTGGATTGGAGATGTCAGCAAAGGACCAGGGTCTATCCAGGGCTCACGGGTTTCCTTGCTTAGCCCATATCACCAAGAAGGGGCTCAGAGGGGCCCAGGCTCAGCTGTGGAAGGTGCAGAGGGCTCAGGGAGAGAGCCCCAGCTACAATGGGCTGAACCAGCCCTGCTGCCTGTGCCTGGGGAGCATCCTCAATGGATGCCCCTTGCGGGGCTCACAGCACACTGTTTGCCACCAGGACTTCTCATTTCTTTGCAGCACCAGAGCAGGGAAAGGTTTCTCCTGTTGCAAACCAGGGCATTCGACCTATAGCACTCTGCAAGCATGCTGCAGTGCCTGCATCAGCCTGGAAATATCCTGGAGAAGTGAGACACCCTGCTCACTAAGCCCTTTCCTGCAGGAAAAGATGGTGCAGGTCACTTCACTGCTGATTAAATTCCACTCTAAGAGGCAGAAGGGAGCTGAGGAAGTGTTCCCACTGCAGGAGTTCAAACCCCCTTGCAGCCTTTCCCACTTCTGGGGGGAGCATGGCAGAGATGGACGAGCACCTCTTTGTGCTCCTTGTCCTCACCAGGAGCACCAGTGGAGCATGCAGGGCTCAGGGGATGAGCTGGGTTGAAAACTGGGACGAAACTGATCTCAGATCGCTGATCCAATCTAGCACGGGTCTGGGGAGGAACAGATGCCCTTGCTGCTCAAATCTAGGAAAAGTTGCAACTAATGGGTATTGATCAGAGGAGAAAGCAGATCTGTGGGCACAAATTTATGTGCAAGCTTGAAAGAAGTATGTTCCCTAAAAGAGGAACAGTGTGAATAATCAGGCTTTGAGACAAATGCTAATCAGCATTGCATCTTGCCTCTGAATCTCCAAACACAGTGTTTAATCTCTGAAATTAAATATTTCCCTGGTGAGAAGTTAAGACAACTTCAAGAGGCTCGTGTTTGAAAAATTCAGCTTGGTGTGCATTGGTTTCAGATCTTCCTGTCTGTGTGGAGTTTAGTCTGTCCAGAAGCCGGCCCAATCCCTCGATCTCTGAGCAAAGCAAGAACATCCATTTCTTCCCTGCTTTGTTGAGAGGCCGACAGAGAAACGTGTATTAATCAAAGGCTATCAAGGACAGCTTTCAATCAGATCTAAAGACACAGAGTTCTTCGTTATGAGAACCATGACACAAACATTTTCTTATTGGGAAACATTTCATCAGAGGTTAAAGCTCAGATGTTTGTTATGTGGAAAAGTATCTCCTGCAAGTGGCATCGTGGTTTTGGTAGTCCATGGGACCAAACAGCATGGGATACAGGAGCTCAGCCATAGGAGAAGGATGGATTTATGGGGACTTGAGTTGGACATTTGACGACTGTATGTCCAAGCAGTTGATTAATCGATAACTGGTATCCACCCCAGCTTTTCACTGCACTAGTGATTTCTAGTTTAAAGCAATCTCAGATGGATTCACCTTTTGTTATGTGCTCTGGGCTTGCTTCTGAGAGCCTGGAAAGTGTGCACATGCATGCATCTATACAGAGACCTGTGTGAGCACCCTGCCCTAGCTTGGGGGTGGGCCTTGCTTTGACCAAACACCCCTTGAGGTCCCTGCCCACCTGTGAGCCCTCCTACAAGTCTGTATTTCTGTCCAGGCTTCAGGAGAGGGTATCTCTGCATCCCTGAATGCTGTGTGTACTGTGTCCATATGCGTACGTATGTGATGCTCACTACAGCAAAACAAGCTGAATGAAGTCACAAAGAAGCAAGAATAAAAACTGTGCCTTGCTAATAAAAAAATGAATTATTTAAAAAAAAACAAAAACAAAACAAAAAACGGCAGCAGCGACAATATATAAGGCCGAAGTTTGTTTGTTCCTCTTAGGAATAAGTGTTCTGGTATTACAGTACTTATTTTGGAAATTTCATGACAGTGATTTCATCCTTTGTAGCCACGTGTGGCTCAGTACATTTTTACCATGGTTGCCAAGTAACAATCACTAAGCATTTGTGTCTAGATCAGTAGAGGCGAGTGGAGGGAATGGATGAAATCTATTTTCAGAGGCGTAATCATCGGTGGCTCTTTGTAGGTTAATGGTTAAGTTCACTCAGCAGGGACAGTGTTTTGAAGGCCTTGGGATTTACGAACAGGAAAATAAAAAGCAAAGAGACTAAAGAGGGGGTTTTTAAATCATTATTATTATTCTTTCAGAGCAGAATGGCTTATGAGTGATTAAAGAGGCATTAACTATGTTGGACGTCAAGTCCCACGTGCAACAGGAGCTCTGTAATCCCCTCCTTGGGGCCACTCTGCGACCTGCTTGTTTTTCCTCCCCTGTTTACTGTGCCAAAGCCTCCCAGCACCACAGACCCCACTCTGGCCTTGTTCTGCTCATGAGGCAGCTCACAGCTGGTGCAGGTGGAGGAAAGGTTTCCCTCACTGCAAAGAAATGTTGGAGCGATGGGGGAAAAAGAGGGAGAGAAGCCAGGATATCTGGCTAAGAGTGACTCTGGCACAGCAGAGGCTGCGGTGTGGCCTCTGCTGCACCAAGGGATGCCTTCAGACTATCCTGCCACAAGCTGTCTCTGCCAGCTAGCCTGACCTGCCTGTGCATCGCCATCACCAGCACCACCACCTCCCCTGCCCAACAGACAGGGTGTTTTCATCCATACAGCCTGAGTTTTTCTCAGGAAATCTTTCCTGTGACTGGTGCCCCCTGAGCTTTTTCAATATCCTCTAACACACCTCAAGGTCGCCTTCACCTCTCCAAAGATACCATGCCATTTATGCAGCATTCAGGGCAGGTTGTGCTCCCTGTCATCTTCCAGTGGAGTCCCTACACATCCCTGTGCACCTTCCTCATTGCTGCAGAAATAATTCCCACTGATTCCCAACAGCTGCCTAAGCCGTAGTATCCTTGCCTGAAGAGCTGAGGCCAGTGTTTCCACTGCCCTGGGGATGTCTCATATTTCCCAAACCCCAGGCCCTGTCCTGGGACATGCCAAGGCCATGCTGGGGCAGCCTAGAAGGAGATGGAGATTAGGGATGAGCATTGCTCTCTGCTTGGCCAGTCTGGGCCAACTCCTGGCATGTCCCCAGGCTCAGCTGCATGACAGCACTTTCGTTGCACCGGCAGGGCTGGTGCTATCACACAACTTCCCTTCCCTTTTCTCCCAAGAAGGAAAAGTCAACCCTGGAAAAAAGGCCAGGTGTTAATTACATTTCATAACACTTTTCTGTGGCGGGCCAGCGTGTGGGATGTACCTGGAGAGAGGATATGGCTTCCCTTAATTCTGTTAGCATCAGGTGTGCACTCAAAGGAAATAAACTTAAGCAAGAGGAGCACCTGGGCACATTTCCAGGAGTCCTCTCTGCCCTGCCTGGGTTTGTCTTGGCAGATCAAGACTCAGAGATGAGCCAAGGAGGCAGCTCTCACTTCTGACTCTGGCGTAATTCAGCATCCCCTCCTGGGAGAGGGGTCAGGGCTGCCCTGCAGCCCCTGCTGCTGGGGAGGGAGGCAATGACAGAGGGAGTGATGGAGAAGGCAGGAGAAATGCCAGGGAGCAGGGGTGACCTCAGCTCAGGGTGCTCGGTGGTGAACATGCTGGGGAAGGGAGTACATCAAAGAGGGGCTACCCTGCCCCTGAGAGCTTCTTATGGAATGATACCTAGCAAGTGGCACTGCTCCCTGCATGGATTGCAGGGATAACAAACCAATGTTTTAATCAAGAGGATGAACACTCTGTATGATGACTGAGCCTGCTCACTCAGGGGGAAATCATGCCCGGGTTTGCCAAGGTCTGAGACACCCACAGGTGCTGCCCACTGCCCACAGCCCTGGTGCACCAGCAGCCTTTGCCTGCCTGCTTTTGACGTGAAATGAAGAGCCAAATGGCATGGGTGTGTTTGGCAGGAACAGGCTGTGAGGAAGGACTTGGGAGCACTGCCACACCTGGCACCAGCAGCACATTTCCCTCCGGTTTCACAGGGGCATGAAATTCCTGCCTGGTGTCCCCCAAACTCCCGCACACAGCTCCCTGTCCTCCCACCTAAAAACCAGGTTGTCAGCAGGCAGGAGTGGCTACGGGGGAAGAAAAAGGGATTTGCTATGTGTTTTTGCAGGTACCTTGGAGATGGCGAGCGTGAAGGGGATCCATCTCACACACGTTCTCCCCACGGCAGGAAGGAGTGGTTCCTATTTAATTGTGGAGTGCAGGATCGCTGTTCCACACTGCTGAACAGGCTGGAAACCAAGCAGGGCCAGATCAAAATGTGCCAGAGCAGAACTGCTGGCACTCTCCCACTCGGGCCCTCCCCCTTGTGAAACATCAGTATTTTTAGAGGATTGGTCACATCACGGAGTTCATTTCATGTCTGTTGGCTGGGATTGCTGAGTGTGTGGTTAGTAAGTGATGTAAGAGGGGTGGAGCTGGAAGCCAGGATGACTGGTGCAACACGAATGGGAGCCCCAGAGTTTGTCTTGGATGTGAGGAAAGGCATCGGAGTTTTGTTATTTGGGCCAGAGGGCCAAACAGTTTTTGTGATCTGCTGGTCTCTTGGACTGGTGTGTGCTTTCATGAGGATGTAAGGAGAGCTGGATTTAGGACTGGGAGGTTGCTTTTGTACAAGTGAGAGTTTCAGTCATTTTGGCGAGGATCTGGTGAGGGTGTTCACAGGGGTGTTGTGACTCCTATGTTATTACAAGCATGGAAAGTAAGATTGTAAATGAATCAACTAAATACATAAGCATTTCGCTTATGCAATACCAATATTGCATAAGCTCAATATTAATGCAAATGCAATATAAATATTGCATTCAGCTTATGCAATACCAATAGCATAAGGTACATTAAATGAATCCTAAGACATAGGGCAATGCGTCATTTTTAATAAAGAAGGCTGCTATGTATTTTGGGTCATAAATACCATATTTGAAAAAATGGATCTCTGGTGATCTCCCATCCTTCAGCATCTTTTCCCTCCAGGACAAGAAGGTTTTGAGTTTGGGAGGGGTAACAGAGCCATTTCAGCATTTAATGTCAGCGAGGGCATTGTCACTTGTACTGCCAAAGCCCCCAGAGCTGGGGGCAGCCACTGCCAGGATGAATCAGAGCTGAGCTTCTGTGTGTGCAGCCCACTGGTGACCACAGTCCTGAGCAAGGTGAGACCAGATGTGTCCACGGGTTAGGTGTGGGCTGTGTGTTACTGCTGCTTGGAGAGTTACAGTGAACAGCTGCAAAGTGAGATGCAGAAAAGGCTTAGTGCTCAGATCTGTGCAACAGGGCTCCATCTGTTCTGCAGGAAATACCTACTTGTAATAAATTAACATCTTATATCTTCTGACCAAAAAAAAATCCCAAAAAACCCAAAACAAAACAAAACGAAACAAACAAACAAAAAAAAAAACCCCACCCTACTGAATTGCAGTGGAAAAAGCTTCCTCTTTCCACTTATAAAATCCAGTAGTTAGAAATGAGCAGCTCCCAGTCTAGCAGGAATTTACCTTCACATTGAAGAGTTTCAGGGTTGGGTTGAGAGTATTTTTTTCAAGTATATTTTGACTTCTAGATCCAAACTTAATTGTCCTGTTCTGATGGACTGAGATTTGGGAAAAAACAGAGGCAGACCACTAATAATTGCCTATGTTTTTAAAAACCCTGTCTTCTTCTGGGAATCACAAGTGGGGGATAAAAACACATAGCTTCTTTTTCACATCTTCATCTGCCCACATTTCATGGAGCAGGAGAGATAGGGAGCCCTGCAGGACCTTTGCTTTTTAAACATGAGCTCAGTGCTGGATTTCACGCCTCGCTATCAGTGAGTTTCTGCCTGTGCAGTGCCTTACCTATCTGGGAAGAGGTACATGGCATTCCTGCCTGGTGTGCCAGCACTCAGCCCTGGAGGTGTTGAGAGAAAGGCAGCTGGAGCTGGAGCTGTTTGGCTTGGACCCAGCCAGGCATCGCTTTTCCAGCGTGTTCCAGGCAGATAGGGACATCTTGATGCGCCAGCAGCCCTCCCCATGCCACCAGCTGGTTGGGACATTTCACTTGGCACCTGCCAAGGCTGCTTGGTCAAATCCAACCTGGTCATGCCATTCGTGCCTCACAGCCACTTTAGTCCTATTGGGTGTCCCGTCTCTAAAGCTGGTGAGGAATTTTGATGCATGAGCCCAAACAGCTGCTGCTTGCAGAGATGTGTTTTGTCATTTTTTTCGTCGAAATGAACCTGAGAGGCAGTGCATGTAGCAGTTTGTTAGATTAGCAAAGCACCCGAGGCTGGGAGGAGACACTGCCTGCGTGTTCAGGGGGTTTTGCTGGGAAGCATCCCACTGAGGCTGGCAGCACCATTGCTCCAAGGCAGCTCCTGGGCAACCACTGCACCAACGTTTGCACCCACTCCATCGTGTGGGTGGAAACAGCCCAAAGTGGGCATGACATGGGGAGAGATGGAAGATCAGCACCATGGGGACATTGGGGATGAGTTACAGGTACAGGAATGCTTGCATCAAGCCCCTTTTTGAGTCAAATCAAGCTGAGAGTGTTCACTGGCAAAAGCTGTAGGGCGGCGCATGGTCAGATTGTTTTTGGAGACTAAAAATAGCAGCAGAGTGGAATCAGTCCTTGGTTAATCTGGGCTTGTTAAGGCCAGACGTCCTGATCCAGTTCAATACTTTTGTTAAAAAGGCTGCATTTACAGCACTGCCGAACTGGCCCGTTGCCCACTAGGGTGACACTGGCCACTGGGCACTGGGCCAGCTTGACTGGGTGACTTCAGCATCCTTCTCCGAAGGCTGCGACAAAATGCTGGCCTGGCTCGTTCTCCTGAGACCTCATACTGTCGGTCACAAGCCGAGCTGGGATTTCTCTGCTGGACATCTCAGCCCCAGGCTCACAACATCCACTTCTGTCCCCAGAGTTCTGCTGGCAGGCCAGAGCTTCCTAATGTCTAAGAAAAACACTATGCCAAAATGCATTTTGAACATGGCTAAAAAGTCCAGGCTGTCATGGACTTCTCAAGGAGAGGGAGGGGAGGGAGGCAAGGCAGGAAAACAAGTGTGCATTGGTGATCCGCTCTGTTTGACTCCTGAATAGCCTGAATGTTGTCCCCTGCACATACCAGTGATGGAGGGGGACACTGAGAGCAAATCCATTGGTTCTGGCAGCTCTGGGATGAGTCCTGTGCCTCTGTTCCTGGATGAAATATCACTGCAAGGGAGAGAGAACCAGAGGAGAGCAGATGGGCAGGATGTCCTGGTGTCTTCAGGCTGGCTTGGCTTGCCTGGGGAAAGCCCAGGCCATCCAAATGGCAATTTATGTCATTTCTGATGCCGGGGCAGAAGGTCACTGGCTCAAAACTGGGAGAGAGATTACTTTATTTGCCCACAGTCAGCTGATTAAAATGGTATTTTCTGCACATTTGAGTAGTCATTAGTGATGAAATGCAAATCTCATGCAAATTGGTGCAAATGGCTGGTGTGCACAGCCAGCTCCAAAGTCAGTCCTTTTCCTTTCCTCTGAGGCATTTGGGCACTTCTAATGTTCACATGGAGAAGCTGGACAAACCCACTTGTGATCTGAGCGTGTAGCTGAAGCAAACAGTGTGGAGAGAGGAGGAAAAAATCAACTGGCACCTGGATGCACTCACCAAGTGACACCTAGTTTGGGTGCATCAATACATGGATTTTGTGCAAAGATCTTTATTAAATAAACAGCTACAAACAGCACAAACAGGCCTTGCACATACCTCACTTCCCAGTCTTCTTTATCCTGTCTACCAGGGCCTTCCTGCAGTTCCGTCTGTGGAATGGTCTGTCCCTTTGCAAATCAAAATGCCACAATGCTTGCTGGATAAAGTAACAAAACATGTTTCTCTAAGGATCAGATTTGGAAAGAGGGGCTATAAACAGAATGAAAGCAAAATAATTCCCAAACCCTTGCCACAAAGAATAATTGCAAACATATATATGCACAAAAATATGTGCATATTTTTAACTTGACTTCTGTTTTCCTTTGGCTTGCAGATCCAGAACATTGCTTCAGTCTGAAGTGCAGTGAGGCCATGTTTCCTCACTTCCAGGCAGCTTTGTGGGGATGGTTGGGCCAAGAGAAATAAATAAATAATGGCTCACCGAGTGAAATATTACATTTAGTAAGGCTGATGGGTCCTCCTGAAACCCGGTTGTGAAAACTTCAAGAAGTGTCTGTTTCCTGTAGCTATCAGCATGCTAGAAAAGGGGAAGCCCTACAGGCTTGTCAAATTTTTCCCAAAGGCTGCAGCCCTCACAGCTGGTCCTGATTTGCTTGGATATTGCTCATTTTTCTAGAGCTCGTAACAGCCCTGGAATGAAAATCCTGGCTCTCCTGATACCCAGTGCATCTCCATGGTGTGCTGGCGGGTGAAGGGTGCCAGCCCAAAAATTATTCATCCTGATTAGCTCTTGGCTTTTCCCTGCAGTTTGAGAAAACAAGGCTGGAATCATGAATAATAAACTGGATAGAGGAGGCCTAATAAAAGACAAAATTCATGGTGTATATAACTCCCATCACATCAGCAAACAGGTTTGTGCTGCTTGTAGCATCGCCCTTCTCCACACACCGTGTTCACAGGGTTTGAGTGTGCTGCAAAACAAACCCTTACCTGTGGCTGGCTGGTGATCACGAATTGCAGAAGGGAAACAGGTCTGCTCTGGACTCAAACAGGCGAAAGCAGCCCAAGCCAGCAAGGAGGCTACAAGTGCTGAGGCTGAGTGCCTCCAGGCTGTGCCTGTGTGTGCGCCTGTGCCTATTAAATATACATGGCCCTGCTATTTGTGGGACACCGTGTGTGGACCAGAGAGTGACTGTGCTGACGTGTGACTGCCTCTGCCTCACAGCAAACACAGAGGACTTGGTGCCTGTACCCAGATCTTCTACAAATCAGACGTAAATCTTGCCATCTTCAGCTTTCAAACCAGCCTACCTCTGAGGTTTTTTATGGCACTGCTGTTCCAGGTGGGAAACAATGGCATTTTCTGGCCCCCTGGAAAAGCTGTGGTCTCCCCTCATGCCGGGACTTCCTGCTTTGCGCAAGGACATGGTGCAGGGTTCTCTGCTCTTCAGCCGGAAATCATTTTTGTTCGCTGATTTTCTGGCAGGGCCCACTGCACACAAGTCATTGTCCACTTGCAATATACCTTGGGCATTTTTATCCGGGTTTCTGGGAGCCAGGAAACACGTTTTTCTGCCTATTTCTAGGATTTTGACATGCAGCTGTTTATTTGAGATGTAGAAATGGAAATCTCATCTTCACAAGTCACTCTGGAATTTTCCTCCAAAGATCAGCGAAAGCAATCATTAATATGGGGCGCCATTTATAGCTCTGTGCAGAATAATCCTCCAGCCTCTCTGGCAGCTATGAGTTGGAAAACAATAAAGACTATTGCTAAAGCGTTCTTTAAAAAAAGACAAAACAAACAAACAAAAAAACCCCTAACATGTTCTTTGATACATTGTCTAGCTCTCAAAAAAGGAGGCAGCAAATCAAAAATCTCTCTCAGAAAATGTGTACAGCACCATTCCAAATTCTTAAGGTTTTGGGTTTGTTTTTTTTTTCATACCCTGACATCTTCCCTGAGTAGTGCCAATAAAATTAGAGACTTTTGCTAATGTGCTCTGTGAAGGTTCCTCTGGGGAAACAGCAACCGTGAACAAATGTTCAGTTCCAGGGAGCGCTCTAAGGCTGCTGCAGCTGCCCCTGGGCTCCTCGGCTCAGCCAAACACATGAGCCCTGTGCACGCAGAGCTGGGGCTCACCCCGGCTCTCCTGGTGCTGCCACACTTGGAGCTCTTCTGGAGCTTCATCCCCTGCTTGCTGCTGAGATTTTCCCCATTCGTTTTGAAATGCAGTCAAAACATGCTGCAAATTGAAGCAGGGGCGAATTTGACTGGGTTGTGTGGCCCCACAGCCCCTCTCTTCAGCTTTGGTCCGGATCTCTGCCCATTTTGCTGTACATGGTGGTACCATAGGCTGAGTCTTTGGGTGCTCTTGCAGCTTCTGGCCCACCACACTCAGGCACATGGCCAGAAACCCTCACTCACCACGCTTGAGCCCTGCTGAGGTTAGGGTTTAATTTAACCTAAATAGCTTTAAAATGTGAACACTGGTGAGAAAATAAAACTAACCATGTGTGGCTACTAGAGGATCCCTACCTGACTGTAGTAAATAAATATGCTCATGGTCAGTTCAACATCCTGATATTCAATAAGAAACCAGATATCACGATGAGATGATGTGAATTGATGTGAGGAATGACAGCAGGGGGCTGCATTGCAGGGCATTTGGAAGGGCACCTCAGCCCGTCTTTGAATGGAGTCTCCAGCTGAGATTTCATTCTCTTCTTTGAAAGCATTAATAGCCCCACAACAGCACTTGTCTATGCTTGAAGGAAAAGCAAATGAGCTTCAGAGAGGAAGAGGGGCAAGATACAAAAGATAGCTTGTATTTCCTGGCTGGTTGTTTTGGTCAATTTGGTCTCCTCTTACTACACTTTACTACAGTTTCCTTTAATCCTGACAATGTCTTTAGAACACTTCTTGAAAGCTTTTTCTGTAATCCTGCAATTGCCATCACTAGGAAGGCTTTCTGGAGTCAAAGGCAACTCATGCTAGCTTTCTTTCTATCTCTCATTCTTCCCTTCCCCAGCTTTGCACTGGGAGAGCTCTCTGGGAAACCATTTTTCCCTTGGCCTCCCTCCTGCCTTCCTTCCACCCAACAGCTCCTAAACTATCTCAGTGGTTCCCACCAGGCCCACACTAGGGAGAAACTCCCGAGCACAGTTCTGAGGTGCATTTCCACTTCTTCATGCTTTAAATGCTTCTAAGCCTTCTGGTGTTAAATTGCCCTTCCCAGGAGCGGCAGACTTTTTTTTCTGTAGCATCACTCTACCTGCAGCCAGAGAACACAGCACAAGGAGGAGGTTCTACCTACCCAGCCAAGTGCTTTGGGCAGAGTTAAATCCTGGGTTTCCCCAGCAGCACTGGCACACTAAGTCGAGCTCAGGGTTAGGATGGACAGAAAAGGAGAATCATCCCCCGCAGATCCCAGGCTGAGTATGAGGGGGCAAGTGTCTGTGTCCCACAAGCTTCATCATTTACCTAGCACAAGCTGGTAAGGAGGGCTACCAAAAATACTGCAGAGAGCCTGTCATCCTTGCAGCAAGGATGCAAGGTCCGTGATGCAGAGTCCATGTGCCTGGAGACATTCATAGCTCAGAGGCCAGCAGTAAGGAGGACGGGAGCCATGGCTGTGGAATTTCTCAGGCCCCATGGCTGCCCCTGCCGTGGGTACCCAGGCCAGCCAGCTTTCCTGTTGCTGCCAGAGCTTCCAGCTCCCCAGCAGCTCCCCAGCAGCTCCCAGGCACAGGAAAAGCCCTGCTGAGGGCACAGCCTGTGCAAAAGCAGGTTTGGCACTGGGAAGGAATGGAGCATTTCCAGAGCAGATTAAATCTTCCAAGACTTTGAGCTGCCAGTTTGACAAAACCTACGCATTTTGCAAGTTTTTAGAGTCTTAGAACTTGGTCTAATTTAAGCAAATTGGCACATCCTGAGCACTAGAGAGATCCTTCTGCTAAGTTTCATCCTCTGCAGCAAAGCATAAGGAAGAGAGGATTACTCAATATAGTGTTTGGGAAAAAAATGTTTGCATGGGCAGAGCAGCTTTTTTTTTTCCCCAAAGCTGAGATGGTGGGGCTTTTCATTACTCTCTCAGCAGTGGCCACTCTACGTGGAAAGTTTCATTCTGAATGGCTAAAGTCTGGCAAACCACCAAGCAGCTGAGACAGACTCTAAAATAGTGGAAAGTTGTGGGCAAGCTTAACAACAGGCACTGCGTTTAACTCACAGCCCTGACTGCATCAGGCATCCAGACGAGCATGTGTAAGATATGAGGATCTGTTGGAGAAACAGCATCTGGGAAGTTTTCCCTCTCCTCGCCTCAACTAAGGATTGCAGAGGGATGGAAAGCATCTTATGGGCTCTGGGGTTTGTGTGGGAATTGTCACTTCTATGTAACATCTGCAGTTCCCAGCACAAGAGAAATGTGCAGCTGGACCTGAGGCAGCCCCTGTGCAGCCCTGGCGTGAGGTGGGGCTGGAGAAAGCCCTGTCTTTGTGAACAGTCTCGTGGTCTTTGTCTTCCGACCTTTAGTGATGGATCTTGATGAGCTAAGACATCTTTTCCAGCCTAAATGATTCTGTGATTCTGTGACTGTCACAGGAGCAAATCCAGCACGTGTGTGTCCACGGGGCTCTGCAGTAGGATTTTTCCATCCCATATTCCATGTATCTGCCAGCCCTCTGATCTTATAGACAGACACTGGAGCTGCTGAGCTGGCCACAAAGGGTGTGATTTTTAGCCCCACACAGAGCTGGATTTAGTTTGCTCCTATAGGGAGATATCCTCTGAGAACCTGAATACACATATCCAGGCTGAGGCCACCGAATGCTGTGTCCTGCTGCCACAGCTGCCATAAAGTGGGCTGGCACATGGCTGAAACCTTTGTGGGCAAGGACTTTTCTGTATTGTCATTTTTAAAAGCTCCTGACTGTATTCACCCAGGTATATGCAAACCAAAACATGGACGTTTTCCCCTGGGAAAAGGGGAAGAGCTGCTGGCCAAGGCTGAGCCCATCAGAGGCACCCTGCCCAGCTTGTTAGGCAGCAAAGCCGTCACAGAGTGTTCAAGTGTTCTTCCACTCTCACGTTTCTCTTGGCCACTTGGTTCCTCTTATTTTAGCTTTGTTTGAACAATCTCCTTGGTAACTGGAGATAGAAGCAGAATTTTTTCATCCTCCTCATCGGATTGGTTTCCTGCCTATCTCGGCACTGGGAAGGTTCTTTAGCAAACCTGTGTTTGCTTTTGTGTTCCCACCACAGGCTTAATCCCATGGATCACTGGGGACTTCAGGAGACCTGCTGTCTCTTTCAAAGGGTTTTTATGCACAGAGTTTCAGCTGAGAGGGACAGTTTCTCAACTTAATTTATTTGGCAGTAACCAGGTGGCACGTCAGTCACAGTGTAAATGGTGGCTCTTGAAGTTGTCCACATGCTCCTGGCCTCCAGAGTGTCCAGCAACAGGGAAACTCCACCGGAATGGCCCTTGTCAGGATGCTGCAGCCACTAAACTGGCAAAATCCTTCAGCAGAGGCAGGGAATGGCTCCTTGCTATGGCAGCACCCTCCACCCAGGCCCCACAGCCCTGCACACCTTGTAGCACCTGCCTGAGGACACTGGGGTCCTTTGGTGCTTTCAGAGCAGTTTCTGTGAGGGTAAGGGCATTAATCCCTGGCAAATGAGCATCCCTGATGTGTCAAGCCTATATAATGACAGCATTTCATGTGCTGGTACCCAGAGACTTCATGTCTTTTATACCATCTGGTAACCTCTGATACTGTTCCAGCACAGGGGACTTGCCAAAGGGAGCCTGGACCAGGAGCGAACTCCACAGCCAGTCACTTAAATTGCTAAGATGTGAGCATTCCACTTGAGCCTCCCTAGAACCCTGACAGGAGATAACTTACAACTTCTAATATAAGTTTGGTGTGACACTACTGTCCAAGCCTTGAAATCAGTCCCTTGCATCCTTCGCCGGGCAAGGAATGATAAATGTGGCGATGGTGAAGTGCTTATTCCTGGCACGCCATCACAAGGCTTTGATCCTGCAGCTGCGTCAGCATGCCAAGAATTTTGGAGGAGTGTCTGGAAAAGCGGGACCTGATCTTTGGGGACAGCCATCAAATAAGAGGAGTCAGACGCATGCCTGGCTGAGCAGGAAGCTAAAATGACGGTGGATGCTGCTCTTGTGAGCAGACCTGCACATTCCGTATTGATGTCTGCCCTCTGAATTTTTGTGGCGTGCCCTCTGCTGTCACTGAGCATTCCTCATCTTCTCCTTCTTTTCCCATGTACAGCTGCTTTTCCAGCAGCAGAGCTGGCTGTCAGCAGCCCTGGCAGAGTGGCAGGGCGCAATCAAGACTTCTTGTCAAGCGTCTTCCCAAACAAGAAGGGAAATTCTCCCTCGCCCTGAAGCCCAGGCAAGCAGGATTTAAAATGTGCCTTCCCTGGGAGCGAAACACCGCCAGGATTGATACAAAGTCATGCTGTTAGTGGTGGTGCTGGAGCAGTTTGTGCACAGCACGTGTATTTTGGGCTTCCTTGAATCCCGATTCCTGATGCTGAAGCCATGCTATTAGACATGGACCTATTCTTTCTGATGGTCCCCACTGTTTCATTTAGTCAGATTTAACTCAGCAAAGCTTGCTAAATGATTTACAGAACTGCAGAAATGCCCTTTTTGCTGGCAGTTGCTTGTTGAAATTCATTTCGTGGAGGCCAAAAGCCATTTAAATAAGAGTGATGTCTCATGTTTGAGGAGCATTGTCATGGCAACTACCCAGGTGCACACAGGGAAGAGCAACTCATATTTATTTGAAAGGTGAGAGCAATTATTGTCGTGAGGGGGAACCTGGCTGCAAAGAAAAGCTGGATGTGTATCTGGGTGCAAGAAACAGCTGTGTGCCAAGTTTCTGTCCCCTTATTTACCAGCCTACACTACCCACAGACCTGACTGCCCAACCAGGTCAGTCAAGAGGAAGTCCCAGAAAGGCAGAATGGGGGAAATGCCAGATCTTGGCTCTTAACCCTGTAGGCTTAAAAGTGGGATTTGCAGGGTTTTATATTGAGCAAGGATGTTGGGCTGGGCTGAGTCCTGGGCAGTCAATCCTTTGCTTACAGCACAGCCTGGATTTTTCAGGACTAATGCAGTTTTCAGCTGGCATGGGCAGGGCTGTGCACAGCCAGGGGAGAAGTTATTTCTACTCTGTCAGCTTTCCTAGGTACCTTAAGTAATTGCTGCTGAGGGTGTTTTTGGTCAAATTCACATCTAATGTGTTTTCCCTCCTAGTCATCAGTGGTACTGCACTCTTTGTGCAAGCTGTCCTTGGAGCTCCAGACACTGATCTAGATGGATCTCTCCTGTTTGATCCCCCAGGGATCCTGCTTCCAGCAGGCACTCTGGGAGCTTTAAGGACTGTGGATCGCCATCACTAGACATACATGGCAATGAGATTGGGAAAAAGCAGGAAAACAGTTTTGTCCTGGTGTCATTACATCCAGAGCCATGGAAGAGGAGGCCACAGCTGGAGCAGTGGAAACATTTAAGCATGACCAAAGGCTCAGACACTGGTTTGGGGCAGATCAAGAGAGTGCCATTCATCTTTGCCCAGCTGGTCCCTTGCAAAATGTGACACTGGCAGATGAATGAAGTGCATTAGTCAGAGCATAGAATTCACAGTCACATCAGAGCAAGCATTGAGGTTTCGCCAGAAAAACATTTCTGATCTGACAAATCCTTCTCAATATGGTCGTCCTAGGAGGAGAGTCAAGCAGCATTCAGTCTGGCATGTGAAATCATCTTACCTGGCAATCGTTGCTCCTGAAAAGTATTTTCTGAGACACTGAGCATCAGCTGTGCCTGTCATCTCCCAGCTGTTCGAGCAGCAACAGCCCTCAGTCTTCCTGTCTCTGCAGACCACCTCGCATGCCTTGTGTTTCTCCAAGGCCAAGGAAGAGCAGGCTGGATCTTTTTTCAGGATTTTCCTGGTAGGGATGCTCTGGAGCAGGACGGTGTTATGTATTTGAGCCGTATGTTGTCATTTAAATGCAGCACATCCTGAGGCCAGGGAAGCAGTTGGTTTGTGCAGACATGGAAATGACAACACAGCCCTGCAGCCTGATTGATTCAGGAAGCCTTGGGGAAAGAGGTGGAGGGCATACAGGAAAATGAGAGTAGCCAGATGAATTTTGGCTCCAGAGGTGGGGGGAAGGTATAGAGGGACCATTTCCATCTCCCCCTCCCCTTGTTTGCAGTGTCCAGGCTGGTGTGCTTGGTCAGTTTTGGGAGGCATTGGCCTGTGAAGCCCCGTGCAGACCTGGGTTGCTGGACCAGCAAACCAAGCTGCCACATCAGATTAGCTCACATTCATACTTCCTAGAGAATGCGTCATGCCTCGTTTCAGGCAGGTTTTCCTTTTCCCTCCCTGTCATGTTTGCAGTGCGCTGCAGGCAAAAATTTCATTAAGTACAGACATTTCGTGTCAGCAAGGCTTGGTTCGGCAAAGGATCCTGCATGGGTGACTCATGGGACATCTTACACAGATGGGAACCCATCAGCAGGGACAGAAACCCTGATGAACCCTCTCCTCTGTCAGAGATCACTGTGAAACAGCTAAAAATGTGTATGGCACAAGGTTGTTCACACAATCTGGCCCGTTTTTGTCCCTCTTCTGTCCCTCAGGAAGGTTTGTCTCTGCACTGGCTGAGCAGGTGTCACGTTGCCCTCACCTGTGTCCCCCACCACACACACATGCCCTGTGGCTGGGACCACGGACCTGGGTGTCTCTCTGCACATTAGGCTGCCACCTCCTCAGCATAAGGTGCAGTTTTGTTGTCAGCTGGTGGAGGAAAAGCCCCATCATCTCCTTTTCCTTCCCAGCAACAAGCAACTTCCTTCCTCAAGTATCTATCAGGAATATGAGCGGGGAAGCTGCTCTGGTTGGTTGGCTCCAGCCATGCTGGGGGTCTGGCCCAAGCTCCTCGCTGTTGCTCAGGCCCATTTACATGGCCCTGCCCTCTGGCTCAGGTGGTGCCCTGCTGTGATGATGACGATGGTGATGATGATGATGATGATGATGATGATGATGATGATGATGATTTGGAAGCTTTCTTCCCCCCCCCGGCACCCTACAGCAGTCCCTCTGCGCACGCACTGCCTAGAGCCCAGCGATCACATGAGCTGTGTGAGGCAGGGAGCTTCCCGAGCCACGTGCCCATCTCTCATGGCAAGCTTTAACTTCAGCCAATTAAGTGCCTGGCTGACAGGCAGATATATGAGAAATCAATGTGGCAGGGTTCTGTGGGAGTGTGGGGGTGCGTGCTAGGACAGGCAGCACCGATGGATGTGGCTTTGCAATGTCACCTCCAGAACATGTGTCCCTCATGGCTGTTTCCTCACTGTCAGTGATGGCCCTCTGGGTGCTGGTCTGTTGGTACTTCAGGGCTGGCAGCATCAGGCTTAGGCAACAGGACCCGCTACTGACTGCCCAGCCTGGATGTTGTAGCTATGAATCTGCGGTTGAACATCCTCCAGGCTACTCCAGTAGCTCTCCTGAGTGGAAGCTGGATGGGTGACAAGCTGCAGGAGTGCATCATTCCCTCTATTGATTCAGGAGCAAGTGTCTGTGCAGACAGCGGCAGTATGCCATGTTCTCATGGGCAAGCTTGTTACTGACTGCTCTGACTGCTGGTTGTGTGTTTAGAGATTATCATTTTCCTGGCCCACTGGAGACACCATCACTGACTGTGTGCAGAACTTCTTGGCTATTCCAGCTCTGGCATAACTGCAGTTCTGAAAGAGAGCTAAGGAAATGAGTGCTGGACTTGAGACATCGCTGATCCTGGAGATCTGGCCCTGTCAAGAAGTGCCCAGTTGATGTCTCCTGTCCTCCAGCAAGTCCTGCCTGAATCTTTCCAGAGCTGACTGCTGATGTCCTCCAAGCTCCTGTGGTCCTTGCAATGCAGGTTGCTCATCTGAGCCAGGAGAGGGGTTTCTGCCTTTTCATGGAATTAAGCAGTACAGTATAGATTGGAAATAGCAGGATTTTTGCAAGTATACTCAGGATTTCCACAGGTGTGCCATGACTGTGTGGATATTCAGATTCAAAATTAATGCAAAGGTCCATGGAGATCCACACCAGTCATTTCTGATGCCATTTGATCCCTCGAGAGAAAAGGCCAGTGGAGACAGGAGAGCTGGGAGTCCCAGATCCTTACATCTTTGCCCTATGCTGCGCCCATCTTCTCTTCTGTGGTCAAAAAAATACTTGTAGAGAAATATTTCACTGTTAGTCTCTGTCCTGCTCCTGTCACCCTGTGCTAGACTGTCCTAGCTCGTTACATATGTACCTGTCCCTGCACATGCATGAGATTGCTCACAGGCTGCCTTACCCTGCTGGCATTTTGCTGTGAGCGTTGGTTCTCTTCTTGCCCTGCCTTTGCCATTGTACTTTGGTGTAGCAGCTCTTCCCTTGGTGCCCCATCCCTAGAGCATCTCCAGCCAGGAGGACTTTTCCGTGGGCTGTTGAAACTGAGGGTTGTGTGGAAATGCTCTCATGAAAGACCTCTTCAGTTCAAATGGAATAGCCTGGTTTGAAATGAAAACCAAGTCCTGATGGAGAGCATCGCACTTGGAGCAAGGGCAGGGCTTTGTATGGCACATTCACAAAAACACCACCTTTCTCCTGTTGCTGCTGGGTGTCTGCAAGAGGGGAAGAGCTGGAGCTGCAGTTCTGCAAGATGTGTTTACTCTTTGATTTCCAGTACACGGAAATGAGATGAAATTCATTCCCTCAGCAATTGCTTTGACTGCAGACTCAGGGAAGAGCAATTCCTGGTACAGAAGTGCAGACGGTCAGATGGGGTATGGACGCCTTCAGTCTTCGTGCCAGAGCAGGGCTCTTTAGCTCTGGTGAGATGGACCCAATGCCAATGGAAGGAAAACCTCAGCAGCAGCAGCCATGGTTTGCTGCAAACTTGCCCCGTGGTATCGCTGGAGGAAGGGACAGGCCGGGAAGGGAAAGGTCGAGACTGGTGGTTTATATCAACACAGGACTTCTATCCCCATGAGTTGGAGAGATTCTCCAGAAATTGTTCTTTCCCCCCTGCAGTGTGACTGAGGATCAAAAGAAAAAGAAAATCCAGCTAATTCAAGGTCTGTGGTGTTGTGCATTCATGGGATCGTGAGTGTCTGGCTTAAATACCCAGCTCCTGTAGGCATAAGTTATGGCAAAAACACCACTGCCAGTCCCAAATCAAAGCTGATTCTAGGCGTCTGTCTACAAAGGACAGCTTGGAAACATCCTCTATATTGACCCCAGATTCCCATGAGGTGAAGAAAATGTGTAATGGTTTAGAGGCTTCTTAACTTTCTGCTTTAGTACTCTGGTTTTTTCCCTCTGTCTTGTGGATTTGGGACTCCTGGGTCGTGGCCCTGCAGTGATGCAGCATGGGGGGTTTCAGGGTGCTAATAAGTGTCCCTTTGGTTTTCTGTTATGCACTGTCACAACTTGCTGTAAGAGAGCCCCTGAGCCACAGGGGAGAGAGAGAGAGAGAGAGAGAGAGAGATCTTAAATGCAAATTTCAGGATGTGTATGTGTTGTGGAGACTTTGGCCTCCCAATCCCACCGTGTCCAGCTGGGGAAGTCCAGGGGCAGGGAGCTCAGATGCTGCACCCAGTGCTGTGGTTGCTGTCCTGGCTCTGTCCACGCTCCACCTCATTCCCCCCACGTCCTGGAAAGCAAGGAAAGCCCGTGGTGGCTCGATGCTGCTCACATCTTCAGAGCCACGGCACATCCCTGCCTGGGAGAGCGGTGACAAGCAAGAACCTCATTGAAGGGTCCAGCAAGAGCAGGGAGACCTCAGTGCCTGCCCTAGGCTGCTGTAGAAATCTGTTCTTACTCTAATGCAGGATAAATGGTGCAGTTGCCTGACCCTGCTCCTTTGCGCTGATCAAGCCCTGCCACACATGTGCAGGACCCTGGGAAGGGGCTCTGTAGCAGGCAGAAGGCTGTGATGGAGATCAGGCATGCTCTAAGAATAGCCTGTGTTATTTTCACATCCTTGCTGTTTCTCAAACACCATTAGGAGGTAATCCTTTTCTCCAGGATTGCAGTCTCATCCCAGGGACAAATTTGCCTCAGCAATTCTTGCTGATTGGAAATTCACCCAGAGAGCAGACTTGCCATTTGTTCTGCCTACCGTTTTTTCCCAGCAGCCTTGTTCATCAGAAACAGCAGCAGTGCACAAGTCTACCCAACACAGGGCACTTGTTCACACCCTGGAATGATCACCTGGAAAACTGCATAACACCACCACCTCCTGGCAGTGGCACTTAAAGCCCCATTATTCTGCATTATTCAGTGAAGTCCTATTGATGTAGCATCTAAGCATCAGAAATGTGTTTTTTGATTGGCACCAAGCCAGAGCACACCCATAGGAAGCTTATGTCTTGATGCCTCTGCTGCCCTCAGAATTTAAGAAGGCACCTCTCTTAATTTACTCTCCTGAGGGTTTTTTTCCTACATGAGGCCAGGATGCAGTGTACATTTTAATGGGAGTTGTCAGGAAAATTATTGATTTTGTTAGTAATGTTTCTGAAATTGTGCCATTCTGGTAATTCTATCAGGTTCTCTTTAAAAGCATAACTGAGAGCATTTTTATATCCTTCATTAGTTTTTTAATATGTGATAATTTCCTCCAACTCATCATGGCAAAGCAAGATCAGCTGCCTGCTTGGTAACCATTTTTCCTGTGTACAAACCTATGGCAGCAATAATTACAAACTGAACAAATTATTACAGATATTCATTATAAAATACAATTACACTGAGCCATGCTGCATTGTTACACTTTTCACAGCCATCACTTACTCTTGAGTAAATGGTTTCATTAAAAGCATGAAGGGCAAACTTAATACACTTCTGACTCACAGCAAACAGCACAAGAAATCATCCTGGCTGTTCTCTGAGTGCTTGAGGTGTTTACCCTGAATGAGTAGAAAATGTTGACTCTGCTGCCAAATACTTGTCAGCTTAACAGAGGGGCTCTGGGTGGCCAGTGCAGATGTGCAAGGAGAGGAGAAAGCCAGAAATTACAGCAGCGTGGCCTCACTTTCACTCCCCTAGAGCGTGGCTTTCTTCCATGTTTATGGGTTTTCAGTGCTGGGATCTGCCAGGAACGGCAGAACCTCCTTCATCATATGTTGGAGCAGCCTTGGGGCTGCTTCGGCTTGTGCTGGGTGCTCGTGGAAAGCGCAGAGGAGCCAGGGATAGGACCAGGAACTTTTCTTCAAAGGACAGGGCAGACAGGCTTGGGTAGGGAGGGAGCAATGGGGAAGCTGTTTCAAGTAAGAGCATTCACAGGAGGGCAGTGCTGTCAAGTGAGTGTGGGGGAAAGTAAACCAAGCCAGAACATCGGCAGCAGGCACAGGTCTACAATCACTGCTTTGGCTTTTGGTTTTGTGCTGTTACTCCTTCTTATTTCTTGTCTGGATCAAGACAAGAGCCAGGAGGAGGTTCTGTCCCCACAGCAATGCCATGACAGTGAGCAGAGCCTCCAGGGAGGAGCAGAGGCTGCTGGATTTCTGTCTCATATCTCATCTTCGCAAGGACTTTGCACTGTAGGAAGGACCCCAGTAGCACAGGTCCCACAGCCCATGTTTGTACTCCAGGTTTGTTCACCATCTGGCAAGCAGCTTTCAGCCGTGTTTCTCTGAGTCCCTGGAAAGAGCTGAAAAATTTCTGTGCTAACTTTTTTCCCCCCTGGAAGAGTAATATTTTACTTTATTGGGTGGCTCAAGGAGCAAATCTCTCTCCCAGTAGCCACAGCCTTATTGAAGGCTATCAGTTTCTGTGGTGTGTGCTTGTGGCTGTGCTCTGAGTGGTGACTCTGCCTTTGGACCTGTCCTGATGATCTTCCAGGGGTGAATTCAGCAGCCCTGGGTCATGTGAGAGGGAATTACTGCTTGACTCTCCAACGGGAGAGGACTCAACCTTGAAGGCTTGGGAAAGGATGTGCTGCTTGTAACGTAAAATTTAAAAAGTAAAATCTCATATCAGTGACATTTTCTATCACCCTGCCCTAACCAGAAAGGCCGTGTTTCCTTTACATTCCCTTAGCAGAAAAAGTCCTGACTCCAATATCCCTTTCAAGTTTGTAAATTAGAGTCTCCAAAGCCCAAACTGAGCAGCTGATCATGATGTTGTTCATGAATCTGCTGAGCCTGGGGAGACAGAGCCTCTTCCATGCCCAAGCTTGAGCAGTGCATCATGCTTCCAGGGCCTTGGTCTGTGCTGGTTCCCAGTGCTTGTGCCTATGCAATGTGTGCAAACTGTCAAGGGGCTGTTCTGTACTGTAGGTTTTTGGAAGAGGACATGTCTTGCCAAGAGGTTGTGTTGCCCAGGCTGTGTCATGTCCAGCCATGGCCTCTGGCCATGCCAGGGAGAATGGCACCTGCAGGCTGCTGGTGCTCTGACCCTGTGGTCTGTGCCCATCCTGAGGCAAGCTTGGCCCATTGGCTCCTGCCCTTTGCTTTTGGCTGTGCTGTCCCTCCAGCCTGTGCCACCAAAAACACTGTTTTCTGTCCACAGCCCCCTTCTCCTGCTCTCCCCACCCTCCTCCGCTACCTTCTTCTCCTTCTCCTGTTCTGCTCCCTGTTTCCCCTCCCCCCTTTTTCCCCCTTACTCTTGAATCTCTATTTCTTCTTCTCTGTTCCAGCAAAACGATATCAATCAAGGTGATAGATGATGAGGAGTATGAGAAAAACAAGACCTTCTACCTAGAGATCGGGGAGCCCCGGCTGGTGGAGATGAGTGAGAAGAAAGGTGGGGGACGTGCTCCGGGGCTGAGCCCAGCCTGTGTGTCCCTGTCTGGCTCGCTCATGCCTGGCACCTGCAACACCGAGCTCACATCCCCAGTGCCTATGGAAAGGGGCAGGAGCAAGGCCGCTCCGCAACCCCCCTGAGCACAGCCTTTGCCCAGACCACCAAGGCGCAACCTCGGCCAGGTGGTGAGGATGCTCCTGCCCTTCTCCATATGCCCCAGAGGGGATGTGCAGCCCCTTTCCCCAACCCAACCATCTCTGTCACCACAGCACCTGGGCGGACGTGACCTGCATGTGTGTGCAATGCCAATCATGTGTTTGCCTTTGTCTTGTGTTCCCACAGGAAATTCATTACCCTTAGAGTACTTGACCGTGAGGAGTATGAGAAAGAGTGCAGTTTCTTCCTTGTGCTTGGGGATCCGGTGTGGCTACGACGAGGAGTGAAAGGTGTGAGAGTAAAACCAGACCAGCTCTCGAGACGCTGCCGCTTTCTCTGTGTCTCCCTACTCTCACACTCCTTTCTCCTCGCACTTTGGCTCCTGGCCGTTTTGCCCTCCCTCCTTCGAAGCTTGGCCGCTGCACCTTTTTGCTCTGTTTTCTTTCCTCTTTCGTTTGGAGAGGACTCCATCCCACTCAGCAGGGCCCTAGGGAGCAAGGCATGCTCCTGGGACCACCCCAGGGCACCTGGGCAGGGATAAGGAGCATTGCCAGCCCCCAGAGACATTTTGGGAGTGCTACGCCACAGCTGCACCTTCATTTAATCAAGGAGAACATCCAGCCTCGAGAAGTAAAAAGGGCAACGCTGCATCATTTTTATCAGAAGATAAAACAGCTTTCACTTGAAATAAAATGCATGGCCAGAGAAGCAATTTTAGCCTTTTTATACTGGCACTAGGATCTGAAAATAGACAAAAATCACAGCCCAAGTAGGTAATGCCATGAGATGCAATCAGTTTAGGTAAATCAGGTTATGCTCAAATGAAGTTTCATGGCTCTGCATTTGATAATAGCTTCTCACAGGAATAATAAAAACAATTTCCTCTTTCATCACATTCCTAAACCAAATGCTAAACTTCCCAAAAAGACAGAGTTCACCTATTTCCCCGTGCATTTTTTTTTTCTGCTAGAAAATTAAGTGAGGATTAATGGCAGCAGCTGGTTCTGCACACTATTGGTGGCTGAGCAAGAGGCAGTTTTAGAGTTACTTAAGATATGGATTATCATTAAAGCCTTTGCAGAAGATTGGTCTGTCTGCCCTGGAGCTGCTTTCTAGCTCCTGGGACATCAGCTCTCCCCCCAGCAGGCATGGGGCTGTAATACATTATTTGATGAGAACAGAGAGGGCCCTCAGTGGTCCCCACACTGACTGGGGACACGCCACGTTCATCTTCAGCTCAGGTGCTAAGTCAGCTGCGTCATCCCCTCCATCATCTTCCCTGCTGGCCTATGTGACTACCTAGCAACAGCTGGGCTAAAAAATCAGACACACTGGCGCTGACTCAGGCACTGCAGGTGGGGTCTGTGTCATTAAATGGTGCTGGTGGCATCTGTGGAGCACAGACGGTGCTGCCAGGATAAAGTTACACATGGGCAGCTCAACTCAGCAGCTCCATCCTTGCCCACAGGGGCCAGGGTGGGCTCAGCCTTGCAAGTCCAGCAGGAGCAAACTTGCTTTCCACACCCAAGGTTTAATTATTGTGGTCCCAGTTCTGGAGGTCGCAGCTGAAATTTTTAGCTAAAAATAAAAGGAAAAGGAAATGAACTTTCTCATCTTCCTCATCACAAAGATAACTGAGGAAACCTGAGACAAGCTCAGCTTTGCAAACTCACTAGCTGGAAGGCAAGACAAAACTTTAAAGGACTGTTTAAAGCAGTTATTTGCTGCTTTGACCATGCAAATTTTTGGTTTTTTCTTTTAAACTCGTTTCTTTGTACTTGGTTTTGTACAAGAAGCAGCAAGGCAGGAGGAGCAGAGAGACGAGAGCATCTCTGAAATGTCATGCCTGGGCTGTGGTGGGACCCAAGATCCACCAGGGCTCTAAGGGAGAGCCTTTTTCTTTCCTTTTGTAGACCTAAAATGTTGCGCAACAGGACCCTAGAGCCAAGCCTTGCCACAGACTTTTCTTCTCTCGTTGTCCATGCCAAAAGTGCAGCTGCAGCTGGAGCCATTGCTCCCCATCAGGCAGCTGGAGGAGGTCAAAGCCAGTAGCTGCTGCACATGGGACATCTTGTGTCCCCCACCCCCGGGGCAGAATTGCCTCTGAGACCAATGGAAGATCTTGCACATACAATTCAAAGGGGAAAAATGAATTTTTTGGAGTGTGTCTTTTAATCCCATATCCACCCCATGTTTGCAGTGGTTTTTTATTTTAAATCCACAGTCCCATGAAACCTTTCTGTTCCTTTATTTTTAGTGTCTTTCTCTTACCACTAACGGTATCCTGCAGCTTTACAGATCTGAAATCTCTGCCCTGGGATCTGGTGTCTTTCTGTGGATATCCCTTTTGATTTCATTATTCATTTACTTTTCTTCTTCTGTGTTTGTCTCTGTCTCCTTCACAGCCCTGTTGTTGAATGAGCTTGGTAAGCGCGCCTTCATTCTTCCTTTCCATTTTTCTGGTTTGCGTATTTTTGGAAGACAGTCAATTTTGCCTGATGTTTTCCTTTGCTCACAGCATTCTCTTTTAGGGTGGTCAGCACTATTTAAGTCAGCTCAGGTACCTAATGCCCCATCTTTCCTTAGAGTAAAGCCCCCAAGTCACCAATATTAACAAGCAGTGCAAGGAGCATTTTTGGGGGGTGGTGCTGTTACAGCCAGAGTAAACCTGCCAACACCCCGAGATACAAACCTGTGCCGTGCAAGTGAACCCATCACCTCTAACACTGGCCTGGCAGAAACAGGATTTCCTGGTGACTTAGAAATGCTTGTGGCTGGACAGGAAAGTTGGCCAAACCTTTTTGAAGAAACAGTACAAATTTTGCCTCCAGTCTCAGGGAGACTTAGAGCCTAACCAGCCTTTGAATTTCCTTGCTGGCCACTTCCAGGATAGGGCAGCTGGGAAGGGAAGCAAAGCCACCCTTGTTCTCCAAAGCACCCACGGCCCCGGGGCAGACTCGCACTGGTTTTAGCCCTTCCACAGCACATATTGGACACCGAGGGGTGGCAGCTTGCAGATGTGGGTTGAAAAGCCTGTCTTCAGGTCTCCCCACACTACCCCGGGGTGTGTGTTGGGGAGCAGCCCCCATGTCCACAGGGGGCAGGGAAGGACCACCATGTCTGTGTTGATGTGCAAATGCTAATCTTCATTTATTCTCTCTCTCTCTCTCCCTTTTTCTCATTTTTGGTTTCGTCTAGGTGGCTTCACCATCACAGGTATGGATTTCTACTCTTCCCCTGTCCTCTTGTTCCTTTCTCTTAATGGCCATATGCTCACCCCTCTCTTTCCTCTTGGTTTCGTCTTTGCTTTTGTTCTGTCCTGGAGGGAAACTCTGGAATGGTAAGAAGGCGCTGAGCTGCGGCCTCCCCGCCCCAGCCAGTCCCACTAACGCTGTGTCCTCTCACAGAGTGCTCTGCCTGCCACACATACCTAACCCCACCTTGGGGAGGGTGACCTGTCACCCCTGAAGTGACAAACAACCCCATTCCATCTCTCGGAGTAGGGTGGGCTTCTCCACTTGATCCAGTCATCCCCTCCATGCTCACAGGGCTCTGTCCTCGCCTCCCAGGCCTGAGCCAGGTGCCCGAGCGCTGCAGGACGTGCAGGACCCCATGGCTGCTTCAGATGTGCAGCCCCTACCCTTCCCAGCAGCGAGACCCAGCAGCAGGGCTGGCTCATCTGCCATGAGCCAGCCAAGCCTCCCTCATTCAGCCAAACAATGCAGGACAAGAAGATCCTGGGTCCCGCATGTCGCAGGAGCCCTGGAAACATAGTTCAGGCTTAGGAGGCTCTGGCTCCGAGGTTGGTCACTTTGGCCAGCAGGAGGAGAAGGCCCTTCCCTCCACTCAGTGCCACCTGAGCAGACAAGGGGCAGCCAGCAAGGGAGCAGCACTAACCCCGTGTGATATGGGAATGGAGTGTACTAACTTGCCGGGGATGGCTTGCACAGTGCGTGCAGTCCCCCTTGCTGATCTCCTGCTGATCACTTTAATAGGCAAACCTGTCTTCAGGAAGGTCCAGGCTAGAGATCATCCTCTTCCTTGCACCGTGGTCTCCATCCAAGGTACCTGTAGTGTGGCGCCACGCCAGCCTCACATGGGCTGGCTGGGGTGTTTGTCTACTGACAGAGTAACTCCAGTACTTTTTAGCCCTGATGTTCTTCTGCTCATCCCTCAGGTGGGGGAGGGAGTTCAGTGGGGTCTGCACAAGGGACAGTGGCAAGGGTGTGCTGCCTGCAGTCCCCATGCCCCAGAGGTAGCACTGATGGCAGCAGAGCTGCAGACCTGCTTCACTGCTCTTGTAGTCTCTCTGCTGCCTCCTCTCTCAGCGTTTGGAGCCAGGCACTGGCCTGTGGATGGCTTCTCACATCTGTATGGCCCAGTGTTCTTTCCTCCAGCCCCACCATCACAGCAGGCATTGGCTGCCAGCCCCCTCTCCAAGGCAAAGCCTTGCTCAGAAGGAGGCAGAGCCAGGAATTCATATGCATCTCAGCCCTGTGGCTGCTGGCAGTGCTCTCTTGTTGTAATAGGCGGGTGGAATTGTCCTGCCCATACCTCAATGCAGACTTGGAGTGCTGGGAAGTGGAGCAACCTTAGAGATGATCTTTCCCCTTTCCAGAGTGCCTGTGGCAGAGACAGCAGTTACCAAGCAGTAAGCTATTCTCTAGCCCCAGGATGAGTGGGACTCCTCCTGAGGCTGGATGAATTGCAGGCCTCTTGCTAACATTTCATAAAACTATCCTGTCTGTCACTCCATGAACTCCTTCTCCACTGTTCTCACTCACACTCCCACCTGGAGATTTCCTGACCTCTGCCAGGAAGCCAGATCCAGAGTGATCAGCCGGGCCAGGTTCACCCACGGACTCTTTGCTTTGCAGAGGAGAATGAAGAAAAGCAGCCACTGACCAGCAAGGAGGAGGAAGAGCGTCGTATCGCAGAGATGGGGCGCCCAGTCCTGGGGGAGCACACAAAGCTCGAGATCATCATTGAGGAATCCTACGAGTTCAAGGTACTGTCTGCATCATCTGTCCCTGTTTTTCTTCCCTCCCCGTAGCTGGGAACCCTCCTTCTGGGTATTCACAGCATTGAGAGGCACGTGTTGACGGTATTGGAGCAAAGCGAGGCAGTGCATGGAATCACACACAGTGCAGGAACTGGGATCCCGATTGCTGCAGGTTGCTTTAAAACATAACCTTGTTCTCACAGCGACTTCTACACACTGGTCCCACTTACAGGTAGCCTTGAGTGAGCCCCAAGCCTGGCACTCCCAGACGAGAGGGCTGATACCCCAGTTGCAAGTAATGGTTGTGCAGCTCAGCTGCCGTGAATGCGTGTGCCAGGCCAAGAGCTGAAATCTGGCCATTTCACTATCTTTTCCAGTTTTCTGTGGTGTAAAAAATTAACAGGCCACCCTTGCTGTGGCTCTGAGATGGTTCAAACTCCCATCCGTGAGCAGGTTTCAAAAGGTCTTTTTTAGCAGCAGCAAAGGGGCTTGCAGGTGCTTACAGCTGGGTTTGCTGCTGGGGCTCTTACACTTAAAATCAGCTAAGCTTGTTCCATAAACACACGCCTGTGAGCACTGGCGCTGGTGGGTTTTAGCCCAATTTCTCCACGCCCTAATTCTCTGCTCTGCATCTCCATCCACAGAACACAGTGGACAAGCTCATTAAGAAGACGAACCTGGCCCTGGTGGTTGGCACAAACAGCTGGAGGGAGCAGTTTATTGAGGCCATTACTGTCAGCGCGGGTGAGTTTGGGCCACAGCTCCAGGTGAATTATGATCACCCTCGCTCGTGTCTCAGCTTGGCTGTATCAGTAACACAGACTGTAGTGGAGCAGCAGGAGGCAAAACAGGTGGCAGAGTTATTTACAGTGTCTGCATAAATAAGGCAGCTGATTAAACCCTTTCGTGAGGGCACCTTGTCTCATGTGTAGGAAACCTTCTGCGTGAAGTGTGTCTGTAGCACCAGGCAGAGCAACACCTTGGCTGGTAGCAGACGGCAGAGGGGAAGAAGTCAGTTCAGTGGGAGAGATCTGGGAGGTGAGCGCAGTGTGGAAATTCAGAGTGGCATAAATGATGCTGGTGTGAAGCAACAGTGCTCCCCATCCCTCGTTCTCCCTGAACCTCTGCGGTGAGGACAACGCAGTAGTGAGGGTGCCAACCCCTGAAGGCAGTCACTCTCTGAGCCAAAATTTGCCCTTGACACACCCTTCTGGAACTCCTGCTGCCCCAGGCAGCTGTGGCTGAAGGATTATGGCTCAGCAGCCCAAGAGCTGCAGCAGCACATAGTATCTGTGGTCAAATCAGATCCTGTGTGATCATATCTTCCCTCTCTTGGAGAATTGCCTTTCCCTCAGAAATTCCCTGTTGTACTGTTCTCACAGGTGTCAGTGCCATGTTCACAAGTATGCCCAGTACAGGACATATATCATTCCCACATATGTGGAGGAAGGAAGAAAGAAGGTCTCCTCCAGATGTTGTTTTAACAGCTGGAGTCACTATTACTTACTGGCTGGATATTACAACCTCACAGCCCAGCCTGGGCTGTGCGTGTACACACTGGGGCAAAGTCAACCAGCTTAAATTAAATCATTGGGGTAGGCAATTACATCGCATCTGGCTACTTGTGCACTGAAATGCATGGGGGAACACTCAGCTTCCTACCTGGAGCTCTGCTATTCAAGGTAGCCTCTGCTCAGCATCAAGTAATTAAAAAGATGGCAGTACTGTTTACCCTCTGCCTGTGGAAACAAGGGCAGGACATTGTGCAGCAGCTTTCTCCTCTAATTGTGATCCCTCCTTTTGTAGCACAGTTCTCTTCAGAGCCTCCAGGCAAGAGCCTTCCATTATTTTGGATTCGGCATGAACTTATCATGCAAGACAATCCTTGCTGCAGGTTTTGTAGCTAATATGGCTAAACTAATCAATGCCAGAACCAATTATCTAATTGCATCCCATGTCAAAGCAACGAGAGTCACTGGTGGTTGGATCCCATTTCTGTGACACATGTAAAGACTGCAATTACGTGGAAACCCTGTTCCCCCCATGTCTTGGATATATAGCCATGATCAGTACTAAACGATGATTAACAAGTATTTAATACATGGTATGTATTTTGGTGGACATGAGCTGTCCCTCGCAGTTGTGGATCAGTAGTTTGCCTCTGAGCCGTGGAGATACCCAGGCTTTAGCTCCTCAAGCTTTGTGCTGCACAAGCTAAAATGCTTCAAACACTGGAGGCTGGATTTGAGTTTTTCCCCCACAGCTTACCATGGAGACCAGGTGAAAGTCACCCGTCACCTCTTCAAAATGTAACATCCCAGCTGAGAAAAGAAACACTAAACCGCATTTCCCACCCAATAAGCAACTGAGGGCAGTGTTTGCAGGGGGATGGAGCAGCAGAAGGTGATGTCTGTGGCCGGGCAGTGCAGGTGCACACAAGACTGTGCCACACTGTTCTGTGCCATTCCAGGCTGCCCAGAGCCTGTCACTCACAGCTCCGTTAGCCTGTGCCCAAGAGCTGTAAAGATTCTTCCACAGCAGAAACATTCTGGGGCTTGCAGGCCTGTTTCTGAATGCACCCCTGGGTCACCATCCCACCCCACTCTGTGTTTCAAGTCACCTCCACAGGATCTGGCCATCTCTTCAGAAGAGAGACATCATGGCTGCTTAACAAAATGACAGACAGATCTGGATGAGTGTTGTGACGGTGGTATTTGTGTTCATTTTTCAGTCTGTTTTATCATATCCACAAAGATTTAGGTCCATAGCAGTCCTGATGCCACCCTGAGCTTGGCAGAGGATTGAAATATCTGCTGCAAAATTACAGCATGAGCATAGCACGGTATATGCCTACCATTAGCAGCCTTTGCACATCGATGAAAAACACAGGCCAACACAGGCTTTCCAGGCTGGAAAACTGTTCCTTATCTTCACAACAATGCACAGGAATAGGTATTTATATCTGCCAAAATAACAACACTGATTAGCTACTGTTTTTGTCGTAGTGAGTGTGAAACTCTAAAGCTTGTATCTTCACTTTGGTAAGGAGCTTCTTCCAACAACCATGAAGGGAGACCTGGTGGTCCATATCCTTGGTGGGGAAAAAAAAGCATCAAAGATATGGAAAATCACCAGACAAAGTGCAAGGATTGTCTTTAACACAACTTGCAGTGGCCTTGGAGTCCCCAGCATTCGTGCCTTAGAAACTCATCCGTGTTCCTTAAGGGCAGCAGGAAGGCTCCCACTGACTCAGTTGGAAAAGCATCACCTCCCCTTCAAGTCTGGGAGTGGTTCCAGTGCGAGCAGGCGGAGTTTTTGACTATGCCACAAGGCTGGTGTTGTACACTGTGCCAGGCTGGGAAAGCCCCATGTTTGCCTCGCAGCCTGCCCAGGGCACAGGCTGGCCAGCAGGCTCCCCAGGTGGCTCCTCAGAGCTGCAGGAGTCAGGCAAGGGCTCACCAGCCCCAGTGGGCTCCCTGGTGGGGCCAGCCCCATACCACTCTCTGTAGGCTGGATGCCAAGTGGTTTTGCAGACACAGGTGAGGTGCCAGCGCTTGGAGCGGGAAAGGGAGTGCCCACTGACCTAGGTCAGACCAGACATCAAGGAACAGGCAACTAGAGCTCACAGGAAAGCATGTGAAGGGGCAGAGAGATTCAGCAGGGAAGGACAGCCAGCAGTGACTGACCAGGGAGGTTTTAGGGCAGGCAAAAATCCATGACTGGATCCTGATTTGCAGAAAGGGTAAGGTGAAGCACCAGAGCAGCTCAGCAACCATCAAAACCAGCTGCCTTTCCAGAGAGCTGGAAGCAATAGCCGGCACTTGTGGAAAGCAGCTGAAAGCAGCTCAAAAGCGCCTTCCTTGGGGGAGTCTCCACAAGGCAGGAGTTGCTCTCAGCTCATTCTCCTGCCCCAGCCAGCTCCAGGCAGCACAAGGTTGGTTATTTCCCACATCTTCTGGGGAAGGGGCTCTTGAGCAGGGGCCGAGTCCCAGAAAGGTGGTTAAACTCAGGCAGCAGTGCTGGCACGAGGCTCTTCATTTTCTGAAGTGCAGGTTGTTTAGTTAAACCATTGCCTCTGGGGTGTCTCTCTGTGCTGTGGGAAGGGGCAAGGAAAGGCCATTGAACCACTCTGAAGATTGCCCAGAAAATACCTTTGGAAGTCAAGGTCTTCTGGGGCCCGAATCATGAGAGACAGTATTTTGGGGGCTGCGGTATGTACAGGAGCTTTGCCCAGCCTCCCCCAGGATGAGCAAATCTAATCAGGCACTGCTGGTTTTCTCCAGGGGAAGATGATGATGACGATGAATGTGGGGAGGAGAAGCTGCCCTCCTGCTTCGACTATGTGATGCACTTTCTGACCGTTTTCTGGAAGGTCCTTTTTGCCTTCGTGCCCCCGACAGACTACTGGAATGGCTGGGCTTGCTTCGTTGTCTCCATCCTCATGATTGGCCTCCTCACAGCTTTCATTGGCGACCTGGCATCCCACTTTGGCTGCACCATCGGCCTGAAGGACTCAGTCACTGCAGTTGTGTTTGTCGCACTGGGGACATCGGTGCCAGGTAGGCACAACCACAGGGTTTGTTGTGAAGGTCCGTCTCCACCCAGGCTGGGTTTGGGGTTGGGATTGGCTTTGGGTTTGGCCTCGTGTTTGGCTTTGGGTCTGGCTTTGGCTTTGGCTTTGGGTGGGGAAAGCTGTGCTCTGCAGAACCCTGAAGCACGGATTTGAGATACATGTGGAAATTGGTTTTTGGTCTCAGATGGGCTGGAAGGATAGAACTAGAATGTGGATTCAGTCCTGTGGGAATTATTTCAGGAACCTTCCCATTGCAAGGACTGTGAAGTATCTGTTTCTGTGGACAGCCTCCATGGTATCCACTTTTATAGTGGGAATTGGTCTTTGGTTAAAATGCTGCCTGTGTTGGCAGTCCTGCACTTTCTTCTTAAACAACGGCTGCTTTACCCTTGCTCACAGGTGAGTTAGGTGCTAGTCCGTAGTCAGAGCACACTTTGCAGCATGGACACCTTTGTGTGAGACCAGGCTCAGATGGATCAAGGTGAGGTTGCTGAGCTGGGGGAGCTGCTTGAAATGCAATTTGTGAAGCTCTGGGGATTCCCATGTCAGCTTGTGTAAGAGAGCCTGTGCCTTTCCCTCACCTTCTCCCATGGGCTGTGCCAGCCAGGCAGAGCCTGGTGCCTGAACAAGGGGCTCTGACCCAACCAACCATCCCATGCATCGGTCACACCTTCCTTCACTACCTTCAAGCTTCCAGTTATCAGCACTCAGAAGCTCAAAGATCCTGAAATTGTCCTAATGCTATCAAAGGCAAAAAGAAGAAGCAGCAGTACCAAAAGGAACAGCAGATCCAGGGCAAGGAACAAAAGGAGCATTTTTTAGACCTCTGGCAGTAGAGGGTTTAGGCAGAAGGTTTGCAGGACTTCTTCACACCTTTGACAGTGAAAATCTTCCCTCTTGCTTATGCTGACAAAAGGTGGCCTTTAAGAAGTTCTTTTTTAGAATACATTGGGCTACTCTTGTTTCAGTTGGCTCCCAGACCATGCTGTGTTAGCTGGGTGCTGGTTGGGCTCCTCCACACTTGCTTTCCAGGAGATGGGCAGGCACCAGAGGATGTGCAGAGAAATCAACCCTGACAGGGACTTTCCCTGTATTAAAAGCACTGCTCAAGCTTGCGGAAGTGCGTGTGGTTGTTTCCATGCTTCATCCTTCCTCCCCAGTGGCAGATGGGCAGCCACGGAGAGCTGGAGAGCCAGGGAGGCATCAGCACCCACAACTCCATTACTGCATTGTGATCAAGGCCTTTTCCTCCCCTTAGCAATCAGGTTCATTTCCATGGCAGCTTTTTTTAAAAATAAAGCAGACTTTTGATTTCCTTGCTGCAAATGGACCCTCTCCCTGTGCTTACATGTGCCCATCCTCTCCTGGCCCATGGAACCAGATCTTTGTGCCAGGCTGCACTTCACCATCTCACCTTGGAGCCCTGCTGGGGAGGACCGAAAAGGAAATTCTGTAGAACTAAAAAACATGAAATATGACCTGGTTGTTTTCTTTTCCCGAGCCACACTGGGCTGCCTGTACACAAGGTGATCTGGGAGTGCAGATACATTCAGGACTCATCTTCTCACTGTTAGCTGAGGCTGCTCACCTGGGCAAACCCAGGGGCTAATCCCTACAGCTCTTCCTTTTCCCTGCAGATCCAGAGTGGTTTTGGATGCAAAATCAGGACTTCCCTGTGGTGCAGAGCAGCCTCATGCTGGTCTGCCTGATACAAGGTTTTCTATTTAAAAGACCAGGCAAGTTTTACCTGCAAGTTTTACCGCGGACTGGTATTAAAGCTGGCAGAGCACCTGGACAGGCACCCACCCACAAGGTTTTTCTTCCCAAGGGATGGAGGATGACCAGTGGCTGACCAAAGTGTCAGGACCTGCACAAGACACTGGACTTCAGGGAGGCAAAACGTGCTAGAGAGACATCATTAAAGCAAACTCAGAAACACAAATAGAAAATTTCAGGGGACCTGAAGGATACATGCAAACCACTGTGTCTCCACAAAGCTTTTCCAACCTCTTCAGTTCTTATGAGAGTGAACAAATTAGTGGATGTGAGAGAAGGGGCCAACACAGTCTAGTGTTGTCTCTTGCTTGAAGAACTCTGAGACATCTGAGGCCATGGTGGGGGAATCACTGTATTTCTGAACATTGAAGTTTCCCTCCTGTGCATTTCTGGACCCTGATGGTCACTCCGGCTCTTTAGAAGCACCATAAGAAGGGGCTGTACCCTTTCCCCTTACCAATTATTTTTTTTCCCCAGGTGTTGCCATTGACATTTGTTCCCGAGCTGCCCTCTTTTCCTGGGTGTTTCCTGAGGGTTTCTCCTCATCCTTCCTTTGCAGACACATTTGCCAGCAAAGTAGCAGCAACACAGGACCAGTATGCAGACGCCTCCATCGGGAACGTCACCGGGAGCAACGCTGTGAACGTTTTCCTGGGCATTGGGGTGGCCTGGTCCATCGCAGCAATCTACCACGCGGCACACGGACAAGCCTTCCAAGTCTCCCCTGGCACGCTGGCCTTCTCCGTCACCCTCTTCACCATTTTTGCTTTTATCAGTGTGGGAGTGCTGCTCTACCGGCGGAGACCCGAGATTGGAGGTGAGCTGGGCGGGCCGCGGACTTCCAAGCTGCTCACATCCTCACTCTTTATCCTCCTCTGGCTCTTGTACATATTCTTCTCATCTCTGGAAGCCTACTGCCACATAAAGGGCTTCTAAAGGGACAATCAGAGATAGTAAATATGTGTATATCTATATATATCTATATAGAGTGATATATAGGTATAGATATAGATATAAAGCTGTGTATAATGAACAGAGAAAGAATAAAAGAGATTTGCCATGTTCACACACCTGCTGATGGAAAGCGGCTTTGGAGCATCCTTTGAACTAGGCAGGACCCCAAAGCCAGCGGGACCCCTCCCCAGGCAGCGGCCCCAGCCAGGAGCCAGGGGCAGGGCCCTTTCTGCAACTCGACCAACAGGAGCGGCCAATGGCCACCGAGCCCCTTCCCATCGCTGACTCCCACCCGCCGGCCCCCGGGAAGACGGATGTGAAGGCGACCGGGGTGCGTCGGTGTGAGGAAGGCCAGAGTAGCTGGTGAGAAACAGAGCAGTGAGCAAGGGAAGGAGAGGAAAGCAAGGGTTCTGATCTCCCACCACCATCCAGCTGCCTTCGCCACTCGGGAACAGGCCCTCTGGTCCTGTTGGAGAGGAGCAAGAGACCGAACTGAAGACAAGGGGAAACTGGGAGCTTTCTAAGGATAGAACACAAACCGTTTTCGTCATTGATTTGGGGTTGGTTTTTTTGTTTTGTTTTGGCGTGTGTACAACTAGCATTTCTCACCCACATGCCCCTCACCTTTTCCTGTCCATGCTTTGGGGGTGCACAGCCGCAGCCTCGTATCCGGTGTCCCAAGCTGAGGCTGCGCAGAGCGGCGGGAGCCTTCCTCCCACTCCTCCGCCTCCTCAGGCATGCTGTTGTGGTACTTGTAACATTTGCATGAATGAAATTAAATCTATCTGTATATAGCATCCTATAGCGATAGTCCTTCCAACCATGTGGGTTGAGCATTGCAGATTACAAGCGTTTACTTCTCACTGGGTTTTATTTATTTTTAGTTAGTTCGGTTTTGCCATAGGGTTTTGCTCATTTGTTTGTTTGTTTCCTCTTAGCGGGGGTGGAAAGCATGGAAAGCTGTCCCCACTTACTGCTCGTGGCACGGGTCCATGAGAAGCAATAACAGCCATGCAGTTGTAGGTTTCCAGGGGAGGAAAATCCACACCCCAGAGACTGCAGGCTCTGTCCACCTGTGTGGATGGAGTCCTCTGAAGCCAGCGGGAAGGCCACCTCTGTCCACAGGAGGTTTTTGCACAAGGTCCCAGGGATCCCGAGTGGGGTGAGGAGTCCCAGGGGAGTAAGCGTGGCTGACTTCCAGCACCTCACATGCTTCTGCCTTTCGAGTTGGTGGCTGCCTCAAAGTCCTTGGTCCCCTGCTATTCCCTGTATCCCCAGAAGTGTAGTGACAGCCCCGGTTTCTGAGTGTTAAGCCATCAGGACCAGTCCCCAAAGCCGGTCCTTTCCCACAGCCATTTGGAGGCAGAATAATCCAGCGTAAGGGCTGAGGGGCTGTACGAGATCTCCCACTCCACTGAGTGCAGCCAGGAAGCATCCGCCAAGGAAAAGGCCGTGTTTTGCGCTCTCCAAATCCGAAATCACTGGACAGGATGAGACAGGGCGGTGTAACTCAGCATCACCCCCTGACGCCAGGAGTGCAGGCTGGGGTAGAGAGTCGAGCCAGGGAAATGTGGGTGTAGAGCTCCCCAGGGTGCAGCACAGGGGGGACACTGGGCACTGGTGTTGAGAGGTGTCTTCTGACCCTGTGTTTTTTGCCAGGCTTCCTGACATTCCAGCCAGGCAAACTCCCAGCCTGCACGTCCATGGCAAGCTCTTCCCACTCAGCTGAAAACCATGTCTGATGCTTGTACCATAACCAGCTGGCTGGGGGTATTTGTACTCATTTTGAACTATCTGTGGAAATTTTAATTAACCTGCTGTAAGATTTTCTCTAGGAATATGAAGTTGTGGGTTTGTTTTGTTTTTTTTCTTCTTGAGCCTTTTTATTAGTTTGGGGTTTTTTCTTTTTTGTTTCTCATTGTTTTGGGGGAAAAATCAAACACAGGTGCAGGTTGTTCAGGTTTATGATTACCTTTATGTACAATGATTTCATTTTCATCTGTTTGGCTTCATTTTTTAATTTGTGTGTATTGCCCACCACTATAGGCAGTGAGTCCACTAATTGTGATGATCCTTATCAATGGTACACAATGCACAGAGAAATAAAGTTTGTAATGATTCCTGATGGATCCAGTACTGCTCCTGCATATTCTCTATGGAAAATCCTTCTCTCCCCCACAACTGTTTCCCCCTTGTACCCATCTCTCCTTGACTCATTGGTTTGCCTTCACTGTGTTTCTGCCACTGACAGGGGCAGCAGTGCCTTGGCACAGCTGCTCCTGCCCCATCTCGTACCCTTCCTCCCGCTCCATCTCCATGGTGCCTCAGGCTCGGTGTGTGCTGTGGTACAGCTGGGGCTCACAGGCCACTCCACTCTCAGGGGGTGCAGGAAACCACCCAGAGACAAAGCCACAGGGCAGCCCAACCTTCTGGGGCCGGGAGCTGCTCCTGTGCTGTGTCCCTGGTCAGTGCTGGCCTGCCCTAAGCTTGGGGAGAGCCGTGGATGTGCCCTCAAGGTACTGAGCAGCTCTTTCTGCTTGTCTCTTTTAGTTCTAAAGAATTGCTCCTGCTCTTGCTACAGCCTCACAGTGACCTGTGCTGGGTTAAGGCAGGAGCTAGTTATAAGGAAGAAAGCAAGAGATGCATTACCAGGGCAGGGTCCATGGGTGCCAAAGCAGATCTGAGACACCCCACGAGACTGGGCTGCTCTCAAGAGGTGCCTGCCCATGCTTCAGTTCCAGGTGCCATGGGCCATTTCAGACCCGTGTGCCTCGACACAGCTCAGCCAGCACTGAGGAGGAGAAGAGTCTCAGCATGCCCAGGGATGTTGCTCCTCCCTGTGTTTCATCCAGCATCTGTTGAGCTGTCCCCAGATAAACTCTCCCTGCAGTGCCTGGGAGGTGCCGCTCTGACAGCTGAACTCAAACACCAGCTCTGGAGACAGGCCCCAGGCAAGCACTGCCTTCAGCCACAGAGAGCACGGCCAGTGATGTCCCTGAGCTTTTCCCAGGCAGTGGATTGTGAGAGCAAAGCAGCCCTTCTGACCCAGTAATTGCATCCACTGAAAAGTGATGTTGGTATTTTCCCCTCATCATTTGCTTCTTCAGAATGAATTGCCTTTGCTGAAGTAATTAACAAGTCAAATGGGACTTGTGTAGCCACTCAGGTTAGCAGACCGTAAATAAATGTGCTGCTCACAGAGCTTTCCAAAGGGAATGATGGAGCAGTGCTTGCTTAGGACAAGGCCTAAATCACAGGCTAACCACCAGCCCAGTTTCTGCAGCTGCTCTCTGCCAGCTGTGTGCTTTTGGGCATCTTTAACAAGGCTGTGCACAGTGTGATGTGTGTGTGCCCGGTGGCTCACGGAGGGGTCACGGGGGAGCGGCGAGGGGAAGCACCACTCCACCGAGCCCCCGCGTTCCCAAGGTTGCCCCGGTGTTCCCAAGGGTGCCATGCCTGCTCTTCTGCACAGTCTCCTCTTTGAACCAGACTCTTCAAAGGCAAAAGAGAACTGCCCTCTCCCAGAAGAGCCCTGCTCTGGCTGGCAGTGCTGGGAGGCAGCAGGAGGAAGCACAGTCATGCCTTGCCACAGCTCAGCTCCGTGGATCCCCTGCCTCATGCCAGTGCTCTCCCATCTCTTCCTCTTCCAGCCTCCCCACCCTCACTTGCACGGGGACAACATCGAGCATCTCTGATCAAGGCCTGGGTTTATGGATGTTGCCAGAAGCAGCAGTTTAAACTCTCGGCCTCCATTCATATGCCTGCCCCATTTGCTCTCACTCCCTTTCATCACCCCACCAGCCAGAGGCAAACATTTCCATGGAAAAGGATGGAGCACATGTCCACATGCAAAGGACATTCAGAGACAGACACCCAAATAACTCCACAGGCCACTGCCAAGCACTTGGGGACAAGCAGAAGGAACACCCTAGTGGCAGCCCTAACCATCTTGGACAAACCATATTCCCAGCTCTTCAGGTCTCAGTGGGTGTGGAGGCAAATCCCAGTCACAACCTGAACACATGGAAAAGCCGCTAAAAAGACAAGATCTGCAGTGTCCCATGTCTGAGCCCACCCGAACTGCTGCCTGTGCCAGGGCAGCACAGGAACCGCTCCATCCCGAGATGTGACTCCCTCATCTCCAACCAAACAAGGCTCCTGCCCCTGTGTCACCCTGTTCCAGGCAGCCTGTAGTGCCTCCGGAGTGAGGGGCGATGGCAAGAGTCATTTGGGCATCTTCATCCCTGCTCCCTTAAAGGACAGAATGGAGAAGGGAGGCCTTGAGCCCGCCATGGTCACGAGCCTGCCTGTGAACTCACTGCGCTATTTCTGCTGCAGGCAGGGACTGGAGAACCAGAGACCCTGTGTTATTGTTAACAGCTATTTTTAAATTCTCGGGTAAGAATCATCGGCATTGGTGACCATATACATAACTCAGGAGGAGGTTCAGCTGCATTCCTGGAGGGACAGAGCTGGGCATAGCCGGAAGGTGACAGAAAACTTAATGCTGGATGGTGTAATTCCAGGAAAAAGCCTTGCATTATTTTCTGTAGGCTTTGGCACCCAAGCCCAGCTGAAGAAATGTGTTTGCAGAGCACCAGAAACCTCTCTGGCCTCTCTGAGTGTGCAGTGACCAACTACTGATGCCTCTACACGTGCACAGCACAGCTGTAGAAAAGCCTGTTTATCTTGTAAAAAATTGACTTGCACAGGAAAGCATCCAAAGGCGTCCGTATTCTTGCAAAAAGCACCGAGGGACAATAAATACACTGAGATTCCTCACCTTTTAAGGACTTGAGCCTTTCTGCTGTTGGAACTGGAGGTGCCAAGAACCTCTTGCCAGCCAGCAACACCTCTCACACAGGGGGAGGGGACACTGTGAGGGCAAGGGGCCTGCCTGGCCAAAAGGGAGCTGTTATCAGCAAAGATAGGCAGGAGCTTGCTGCTACCAGCAGGATTTTCTGCTTGTGGTACTGCCCTGAGGGCATCCAAGGAGTCTCCACAGGGTCTTGCTCTCTCTCTGCGGCATCTCAAGAATGGCCAGTCCTGCCCGCGGGACCCAGTGCCCTCAGGGTGGTTCACCGCCCTCTCCTGCAGGCTCTGCACCCTCCCTTGGCTCCTTCTCCTTTCCCAAAGGGAATGCCAGCTTGGGGCTGCCCTCGCTAGGAGTGGGGAAGAGGGCACTGGAGCGCCCGCTGCTCCCGAAGCAGCTGCTGTGGAGCGCTGCTGGAGCTGGGTGCTGCCCGTGGGATACCCAGCACTGCAGGGCACAGGCAAGGGACAAGTGCCATGGGGTCCCACCCAGATCTGGAAGCCTCGTTTCAAGCACTGCCACAGCATGTCCCCTGCCCTGGCTGCCACGGGCACGGACATGCACCTCGATTTCTGCACAGATACAGCACGGCTCCCAGCTTTTTTGGCTGTCCTTGGGCACCAACCCCAGACAGTATTTTTATCTCTTCGATTCAAAACAGCCCCTGGCCTGTTGTACTGCACCAGGAAAGCTTTCTGCCCCTCCCAATACACAGCCCCACCCCAGTTCACAGCAGTGGGAAGGACCATTAGTGACCCCATCTGATGCTGGGGTCCTCCAGATTCTGCCTTGAGCCATCTCAAGGTCCCAAAATCACTGTCTAGGCACAGTGACAATCCAACCTGGGGCTTGCTCTGTGCTTGCCTCCCCTCTGAAGCCTCTTCACGTGCCATCTTCTCCCAAGCTCCCTGCAGAGAAACATCTCTGTCCCTCCTGCTCCACAGCTGGGGGCTTCCTGAGTGGGACAGACTTCCTTTCTCACTGCACCGCACAACGACTCTCGTCAGCTCAGCCTTGCTGTCTGTATCTCAAGGCAAAGATGAACCACCCCACGACACGGATCTGAGCAAACCAAGGAGCAGGCAAACTTCCACATAAACCCCAGCTTGCTGGGCCCCTCCTGCTCATCACCCAGGCTTTGTCACAGCCTCTACCCGCAGGCACAGTTTTTATTGTGCCACTTCCCTTTGCTGCCCACGAGTCTGTGGAAGATAAAACTTTTTTCACTGAATTTCCACCATTATCAAGTCCCACAGATGCTCCAACTCTACCCCTCAACCCAAACGTGCCTCTATGCTTCCAAAACAAACTAATTTGGTTTACCTGGGCGTTCAAGAGTTTCCTGCCCTTGCTTAAAATGGGCAGAATTTCAGTAGAGCAAGTTTCAATGGCTTGGGATGCTTATCCACACTTAGAGCTCCTAAACCCTTGCAGGACAGGGGAGACTGCCACAGAGCTCTCTCTCTGCACTTCCCGACCTCTTTGTTGAGGTGGGATTTATTTCTCCTCCTTTACTTGCAGCTCAGAGGAGTCTCTTTATAGATGATGGCAGGATGAGACCCGCATGGAGCACAGCCTTGCTCTGTTTTCCTGATGGAAATTGCCATGTCCATAGCACTGCCCTCCCTAGGAGTGTGTGCCTCTCTGCCCCAGCCCACAGCCCCTGGAAGGCTCCAGACGCACAGAAGCATGAGACTCTGGCAGATGAGCTTCTTTGCAGGGATACTTAGAAACATGCAGAATTTCTAAGTCACTGTAAAATTGCTGCTCTGGCACAGGCGAGGTTGGATCCTGGTGGTGCAAATGTGTGCCAGAGCTTATTTGGGAATGTTGATGAAAAGTTTTGCAAACTAGTGGCTTTGTGACTCCCAGGGATGTAGGAAGCTGGCACAGGTGGACTACTTCCTCTTCTGTGTAATGCTGAGATGCCTCTTTTGCCCCTTGCCTTCAGCTGTAGCCCTGTGCACCGCCCTGGCCTTTCCTTGCAGTAGGAGCTGTGATGAGCTGCCCCTTGGCTGAACTCCCCCTGTTCAAGTGAGAACAAACTGATGCCTGTTTGTGTCTTCATTCATTTGCCCCATGTTGCCTCCTTCATCTTGCAAGCTCTTGAGAAAAATGTGCCCATGCAGGGAGCCTTGCAGGAGCCCTGCTTGTCTTTCTCTTAATCAGGAAACACACGCTACTTTCAGCAGCTCTAGAGAGCAAAAGATGGCAGTAATACCTCTGACATTACAGGCACTGTGTTAGCGAAGAAGAAAATGTTATTTATTTTTTCCCCTGACAATACTTGTCCTACTTCTTTTTTCCATAATGCATTAAGCATTGGGAGGCACAGCTCTGCACATAGTCCAGCTCTCAAGATCACCTGTTGAGGACATTGCTCAGCAATTCAGCAGTTTTATTTGTGGATGAAGGGCAGAAGTTCCTGAATTCTTCCACAATTCCTAGCTCCTTCTGGAAGACACACAGCCATTCTGTCAAAACCTGCAAAACACAGCGTTTTGTAAAATGTAGCCCTTTGTATCTTGTGCCAAGACGACCTGGCATGAGGCTGTAAAATCCAAATCATGAACTTCCTGAAGACCGCTCAGCAGTGATAGGCATCTTTATTCCTACTGCTGTCTCCTGGCTATCTGGAGAGGTCTCTGGCACACCTGGTGTTCACCACGTGTGAACGTCACCACTAATCAAGCTAGAAGAGGACACAGAGTAGACAGACTATGTTCTACCTCCCACCCCAAATACAAGCCCACAGAATAGTCAGAATGCCAGGAGCACAGCAGTCCTTGGGAAACCTCACCCATCTCAAAGGCAGCAGCTTCCCCACGGTACTCACTCCCCACTGCTCCCCACATTGCTGCCACGAGGGAGGGGCTGCTCACAGCTCAGCATCCTGCTGGTACAGTCAAAGGAGACATCTGGGCTCCCCAAGCTTGCTCATGGGAGCATCAGCCAGAGAGGCCTGCAGGGAGTGGCCATAATATTTCAAAGGAGAGATATATGAGATGGGAATTAGTAAAAAAAAAAAAAAAATTATAGTAGCAGTAATTTAGATCCATTACTAATTTTCCGCTGTAATGAAGTGGCCCAATTATCTTGATGCTTGAGTGACCACTCCAGTTCTCAAAAGTCATTTCTGCACACTTGAACAACTGCTGCTCCTTCTGGAGTAAGAATCTCAGAAGGAAACACATCATTCTTGGCAGAGATGTAATTCATGTCAGCAGCTTCTCCCACTGTCCCACTCAGGAGTGGAGAGACACTCAGGCAGGGAGCTGGCAGCTGCCTGCACAGCCTGTCCCAGTGCTGCTGAGGCAGCAAGGGTCCCCTGGAGCAGTGGGATGCAGGAGAGAACGAGCTCAAACTGGCTCCCTGGGCCTGAGCAGTGAGGGGCACAGCTGGTGGCTGGATGCAGCCCATGAGGGGAGACAGGGAGCAGGCATGTGGTGACTCTCCTCACAGGCACCCCATGCCAAGTGGGTGGCTGGGGACAACACTGACAAGGCAAGTTGTGCTCTGGAATTTTGGATGTGCTCCAGAAGTAATGGCTCTCACTTTCCTGCTCTCCTCTGACAGCCACCACTGTGCCCCTGCTCAGCACTCTGAGGGGAGCTCCCTGTGGCCCCCAGAGCAGCATGGGGGAGACAGGCAGGGAGGAGGCTGCGAACACCTTTCCTGATGCACCCAAAGCCACTGCCACAGTCATCCTGTCACCCATCACCCTGTGTGTGTCCCCCCCTCACAGCCACAAGGTACTCTAGGGCAGACAGACATCTTGTGCAGACCTTGACAGAGAGAGAGAGAGAGATCTCTGACAGCCCAACCAGTCCCTGGTCACCCCACCAGGGACAGGGCAGGCAGAACCCAGCTGGACAGAGCCAAATCTTTTCAAAGCTGGGCCGAGAGTTTGCAGAAGAACTGGTTTGCCTGGAGACAGAAACCAGAGCATGGGTCGTAAATTCAGCTCCACCTTCCCTCTGCCACCTGCGTCGTGCTTGGCGCCACAAGCCAGCACTGCCCCAGCAATGCAGAGCCCTTGTGCTGCAAGCTGAGGGTCACCCCTGGGCTCAGCAACAGGAGCCCCTCAATCTCTCTGTCTCTGTCACAGTTCCTCACAAATTCAATGGCACAATGCAGCTACACTATTTGAAAAGCCATAATATTTGTTGGTACGACTCTTTTATTACTGTCAATTTATATATATATTTGTTGATAAAAGACATCATCTTGGGAGACACTTCCAGTCTACTGGGAAATAATTGTCCGATGCTGTATATTCTGTACATGCTGTAAAAACAAAGCAAAATATGTAAATCTAAATGTTTGGTGGACTCGGTGGCATGTGCTTCAGGGGGAGATTGGGACCAGGTAAGGCCACTTCTTGGGCCACCACAGCTCGAGCACAGGGGTCCAAGCAGTGTCACCATCCTGCTGGGCCCTGGACACGGTCTGGGGCAGGACCTGGCCATGATGCAAGGGCGAAGCCTGTGGCTCCCTCGGTGCTTTTCCCTACTCAAAGGTGAAAGGGGGCAGCTTTGGGAGAGAGAGCAGCTGCACTTGACCTTCCTCCTGGGGCACAGCACAGGGCCAGGCACGGCCGGATCCATCGGGAACTCTCAGCGCAGCATGCCCGGTGTCACCCACCTGCTCCCCAGCCCTCCTGCCCAGGGAGGACACTCCGTCAGCCACCACCCAGCACGACATCTCTAAGCCTTAGGGGTCCGAGAGAGACGATTCCCCGTGGGAAGACAGCCGGTGACAGCAGAGACTGGCTCCAAGCATCCGGCTTCTCCAGCTCCTTCCCATGCCAATCCCAGCTGCCCTCCCTGGTGTGTTTTACAGCAGCCACGAGCTGTGACCTTCTAAACCCGACACACGCTGTTAGAAAATCTATTTCATATTTTCCGTGGTATCAATCTACAACTTTGGAAATTATTGGACACAGTCGTGGTAGCCTAAAAGTTGTGCTGAGCTCATATATTTTTATATTTGTGGTGTTTTCCTATCAATAGAGAGTAGTGAACCCTATAGCTGAAAGTGAACTATTCAAAATAAATATATGACTGCAGAAAATATTTGTAAAAATAATTTATTTGAAATATTCTGCCAAAGATAGCTCTCTAATGATCTGTAAGATGTCGTTTCTCTCTTTTGCTCTGAATGTCATTGTGAAAGGACCTTTCTCCCCATATCTTTTGAAGAATTTTTTTTGTTTGTTTGTTTTTTGTTTGTGGGGTTTTTTTGGTTTTTTTTTTTTTTTGTATCTTTAAGGGCAAAGAAATATTCTAGTGATTTTTTTACTAGAGCAGTAAATAGAGTAGTAGGGAGGCATGAGACAACTTTGCAAAGGTGATGAACAGGATCCAGTAACAATCACTCCGAAAATCTGGTTTCTCCCATAGTTCCTCTGGCTGACAGATGGATTTTAAAGCCTGGGACAGCTGTCCAGCAGGAAGACCTTGACTGCTGCTGCTGTGTAGCTTACCCAAAGGAGAGAAATCTCTAGAGAATCCCATCCCCAGGCTTGTGGCATTTGGATCCCCTTGCATCCAATCTTAGCCTCTTCATTATTTATGGGCATGATTTATTTATTAGCCTTTAATAAGCCCTGTGGCACATGGGGAACCCTCACGCAGAGCTTTGTGGGGCTTCAGTCCAAAGCCATTCCCTTCATGCACCTGCCAGCAGCCCTGAATCAGTGGCAGAGGGAATCCTGCTGATGTCCAGATCCATGCCCTTCCTCACACGGGGACAGGGCAGGGGACACCCAGCCACCGTGGGACACAATACTTTAGCAAGAGGATTGGTCTCTGCAGGTATTCAGCTAACACAGGGGGAGGTACAGCCCTTTACCAGGGAGAAGCTGCCTAAACTAGTCTTTAAGAAATTACTAATTTTTTTATTATAGAGAAAAATCTTCTTTCCTGTCTTCAATTCTCCCTTTTGAAAGAACTTTTCAATACTAGGGAAAGCCTCCATTATCTCCTGTGATCCCCAGGTCTGCTGCGGTGGAAATAAATCCTCAGCCATGTCTGTTATGCTTCACCACTTCAAAGAGATTTTTGGCTCAGATTTTTTTTCCCTTCTGAGCAGATTCACAGTTTCTGAAATGTCTTGGTCATAAAGGTCTGGAGGAATTAATTGGTAAAAAAGGAAATAAAAGGCCTGTTCCAGTGAATGTGTTGCTACAAGCAATTCAACTTTTGACTCCCCCAAGGTCAGGCACGTGTGTAAGTGCTTTGTTGGAAACAGAGATGGGAAAAGCAGTTTCCAAGCCATAGGGTGTGATGGGAGAACTGCTGTCCATGGGGTGTGGGTGGCACACCCTGCAGCCGTGGGAACCACATGCCAGGGAATCTTTGTTCCTCTGTGTAATGAGCTCTCTGAATCCGGGGTTGCGCAGCTGCTGCGTCACAGGGAAATGCAAGTGAGCCAGGGAAGACAATGGTGAGAAGAATTGGGTTTCTGATCACTGTGCATTTTGTTAATTAGTGAATTCAAATAGTTTTATTTTTACCAAAAACAGATAATCTTTATTCCAGTAAAGACAACTGTTGACTTGAGATATATATAAATATATATATATATATTATTTGAATGGTTTATATCCTGTTGCTCTAACTACATAAAATGGAAACATGTTGCAAGTTGTGTCATTCCAATATACAAAATAAATGACTTTTCCCTGCATGCTGCCTGGGTATGTTGTGATTTGAATTAAGAGTTATATTTGAATTGCCTTATTCAAGAGGTTGTATGTTACCTAACTGGGGAATGACCTGGCACTGTTCATCACATTACATGTGTACTTGATGCTGTGTTATGTCAAATTCAGATGAGTTGTCTGTCATCTATGTATTTTGTGGGAGATCTTTTATCTTGTTAAACTGTGATATGTAAACCTTCATTGCCTGAAATAGTCACAGTTGTATAAATCAGTGTCTTCAGTTGTTTTCCTAATTTTAACACAATTCCTAACACAAAATATAGATGTTTGTAAATTCTTCATTCATTTGGTCTATTTTTATGTATGAGGCTTTTTTAATCTGGCAAAGCAGTAAGATAAGGCAGCTTCCCCGGAATTTTTCAATCAAGGCTCAGTTACATTTCTGTCCCTCGGCAAGAGGCAACAACCAATTTTCTGCAGCGACAATTGGCATTCGGGATGTCTGTTTATTGCCATTATCTCTCCTGGCTCGGATGGGCCATTATCACTGCAGAACGCAATGATTAATGACAAGCCAGACGCGACGCTTCTGCAGTGCCAGCGCTCTGGGGACCAGGCACTTCACAGCGCCTTCTTCAGGCCCCGCACCTCTGCCGTGCCACCGGCTGGCTGGGGAGGGAGAGGGTGGGGGTCCCTACAGACACCACTGGCAGCCGCACAGTGCGGCCAGGAAACAGCTCGGTTTGGGGAACAGAGCCCCAGAAGCCCATCTCCAGCTGGCAGATGACTGGAGCATTTCTGGACATTTCCTCCCATCCCGCGCCTAAAATCCCAACTAAAACAGTTGTTGGGATCATTAAAACACTCTTGCCAGAGTCAGACACGGTTCCTGCTCAGCTGCACAGGTGCCACATCACCCTGAGCACATGCAGCAGAAATGTCTCAGGCACAGAAATCACGCTGAGGCGCCTCAGCCGTGGTGTGAAAGCCCCACCGTGCTCTCCCCACCCTTCCAATTGTGACTGCAGTTGCACACGAAACGCTGCTCACTTTTTATGTCTAGAAATCATAAGAAACACATGGCCGGAGAAAAAACATTCCTGGAGCAGGACAAGCTGCGGTCCTGGACTATTGAATCACTTTCCAGGGCTTCGAGGGCTAAAAAAATTCCCGTTCCATCCACAAACGCATCTTTT